>PVKU01003500.1:0-175271 GCA_004027475.1 Anoura caudifer | reverse complement strand
TGGGCACATCTGGAGCTCCCGTCTCCTTCACGGCAAATTTCCGGACCTGAGCTCCCGAGGGACCCGCTTCCTGAAGCCCACTCCGTGATGTGCTTGTAGATGCTGACGGTGTGTTCGCTGGTCGCTAACTCATTGGTGGCAGACCGGCCCTTCTTCTCGCCTCTCTTCTTGGTGGGAGGCATTATGTCGGGCCCAGGTTGGAAAGAAAGAGCGTGAGGTATTGTGGGAGAGAGAAAGCAGAGTTGCAAGTACCACTGTCCGGTCTTCTTTTCTTCAACATTGCGAACAAATTTCACCTTGGCTGGGATCACGATAGCAATGAGGGGGCTATGGTCTTTGCTCCGCATCGCCAGCAGTTTTCCACGTCTTATGCAGGCCCTTCTCTTGTCAGTCTCATTGCTTTCAGTAAAGCAGGTCTTTGACGGCTTCTGACACTTTGTTGTTGTTCTTCAAAACCGTGCTATGGTGGCATGGGACATGTCTGACTGGTGAACGATAACTGTCACAGATTTTCCGCCTTTGTTGTCCTTAATGACTTTTAATTTCATCTCCAGGTCCATCACTCAATGCTTCACTGCCAATGTTGACAGGGGATTTTGTGCACTCAGGGGCATGGCAGACAAAACAGGAGATGAAATCAAGCTCCAGAGAAAACGATGCAATCAAGAGACATGGTAGACACGAGATGTGAGGCTGCTGCCAGTGTAACATGGCACACTTGCTCACAGCAGCAAGTTTTTTTTAATAAGTAGAAAGCGTACACTCTAAAATAATGATAAAACATATAGTACAAGAAGTAAACCAGTAAGAGTTGTGTAGTATCAGGATTGAGTATTATGTATTGTGCATAACTGTGCCACACTTTCACACAACTCGCAGAGCAGTAGGTTCATTTGCACCAACACCACCACAAACATGAGTGATTCACTACTCCACAACCTTACAGCAGCTCTGAAGTCACTAGGTGATAGGAATTTTCAGCTCTGTTATAATCTTATGGGACAACTGTCTTATATGTGGTCCATTTTTGATCAAAATGTTATGCAGCACATGATTGTACACATAAATATATACATGCACATATATATTTAGACTCACGTATATTATATATGCATATACTTTTCTAACTTTAAAAAATCATTTTAAAGTTTGTCTAGAACACATTGCCAAGAGTAAATGAATCAATTTTGAAAATGAAAAGTAACAAGAGGCTGCATCCCCTCCCGGTTTATATGTTTCATAAAACTCAAAATCAGCTTAGTGCTCGCCCAAGAGTTGACATAATAATACAACTAAATAAATTGTTCTGCAATAAATAGTGTGACATGCATAAGAACTTTATATATAACTGAAGCATGACTTATCCAAAGAAAAGGGGTGAATTATTTAACACATTCCCTGCCCATCGTCACCACCTTTCTCCTGGCTACTGCGACAGCCTCCCCCGGCCTCCTGGTCATGCTCTCGACCACTGCTGCCCTCAGCCCATCACACGCACATGCACTGCAGGTTCTAGGCACAGAGGACCGTCAGCACGTAGGTCACTGAACGTGAACGTTTGCACGTACTGTGTCCTGGGCCCCAATTCACGTGACTATTGTCTCCTCATTTTCAGCTAGGAAGATTGCTTTATTAGCCTTCTCTTGGCCCAAAGTCTGGATTAGGTGCCTCATGCCACCTAGTAACTCCTCTTGCAGAGCTTATAATATATTGTGATGTAACTGCTGGGGTTTTGTCTGTCTGTCTCCCTCATTAGGCTACAAGCTCTGAGGAAGCAAAGCCATCTCTGTCCTGTTTCCTGTTTTACCCCCACCATCCTGCTTCGTGCTAACACATAACATTCAATCAGTGTTTGTTGAGTTAACAACTAAAAAGTAATCACAAAGGAAAAATTTAGTAGACCTTGAGCCATGAAAACTGATAAATTTGTTTTTCAAAAATATTGTGAACAGAATTAAAAAATAATCACCAAATTATGAAAAAATATATAACAAATATTATAGAAAATAGTGATATCCTAAAATATAAAAAGTTCATATTTTTAAAAATTAAAAAATATTGAGAGCATATACAAATCTTGATAAACTGACATGAAGAGGTTATTCATAAAAGAAGAAATAAGTAGGTTGGTAAATGTATAAAAATGAATTATTCTGGTAGTCAATAAATGAAAATTAATATTATTTTAGAATTATCAAAACCAGTGCATTCATCTACAGTGTATTATATAGGCTTAAAAACATGGTTTCAGATGTATACATATATATAATTGACTATCATATAACACTAGTTTAAAAAGTTTATAAAATATATATAATATATTCCTAACTTTTAAAAAAATGAGAGTAAAAAAATTTCACCATATATAAACAATGATCTTTTTTCTGGGTGATGGAATTATAGGTGATAATAATTTTCTTTATTCCATTCTATAATGCCAGAAAAAAGTTATGAAAATTCTAAGCCTATATAGAAATTCACTTTTCTATCCTTTCACCAGCTTTTAGTAATCCACTCTATAATGTGCTAAAGATCAAGCATTTATATTCTTAGGCAAAATTACTTTCTTTCATTTCCTTAAAGCACCAAATAAAATAAAACTGTTTAAACTCCATTGATCTAGAAAATATTCTTTCCTGAGGCAAAACGAGTGTCAGGAGGTAGGCAAATTAGGAAAAACCTAGCCCTCAAAGACCAATAGTTACTTAAGACCCACTCTTGAGAGTTGACCACACTTATAGTTTAAGCCAATTAGTTGGCTTATTGCTGGAAATAACTTGTGGAGCTGGAAACACCGAATAGACACTAAGGGAGGTCGTGTCTACTGAGTCCCTAAACCGAAGGTATTTAGGTATTTGCTATTCGTCTCAGAAGTGCACGCCTGGGATTGCACAGAATGAAACTCACTGGAGGGTGTCAGTGGATCCGTGGGGTCCAACATTCACTTGCACACGTTCCCGAAGGAAAACATCTGAATGGTGTGATGGCACGTGGTCTTCGGCCACCTCCCAGTGTACGATTTACAAGTCACACCAGGCCAGTGACTGGCATTGCTCATCTTTCTGACCAAATGCCTTAACCTCTAAGTCCAAAGGCATTTACTCTCAACCCCCACAATGTTCTGCACACGGTGGCTCTTTCAAAAAACGCCAGCTGCAGCATGCTATCCCTCTTTTCAAACACCCCAGAGACTTCCCATCGCTCCATCAGATCCTGTAGGACATGCCTCTCTCCCTGTCTCTCATTCTCCAGCTTTTTCTCATTTTGTTTCATCTTGGTGCAGTCACATCGTGTTCCTTCTATTCCCCCACATGTAGCACGCTCTCTGCTGCCTCAGTGCCTTAGCACATCTTGTCCCTTTTGCTGTGGAAACTTCCTTCCCGTCTGATCTTGGCCAATCATCACTTTCTCAGGTTGCTCTCCTAGAGAATAATATACCTCTCCTTTGTTGTCTTAACCATACGCACAAATGTACGAGGATTTGATGGACATCTATTTTCTCATTACATTGCAGGCTGTCTATGGGCAGAGCCCATTCTGCACACTTGGATTTTCCTAGCACCTGCCACAGTGTCTAAGGGGTTTGATAAATTAATGAATTTTGTAGGATCACTCCCAATGATGATTATGATCAATTTTAATTTGAACCTTTGTTCAGGTTTTCCAATGACAAATACTGTCCCCCTGTAACTGACCAGAGGGCAGAGGAAAACTCAGTGCAAAAGTAGGTCTTCTCAGATCAGCAGTTAAGTCCTGTGTGGCCAGCAGAGCCCAGGACAGAGTAACTTAGCCCATGGGGCTAAATCTGCCCGAGGTTTCATGTCCCACTGAAGATGCGTGATTTGTGTAAACTCTTCACGTGGTTGGTATCTATCAGAGATGAACTCCTACTGGACCTCCTCACTCTAAATTACTACAGGGTCACTCCTAGGCAAAGCAGGATGTTGGTTTTGTTCTTACTCTGCTCAACGCTCCAGAAAGCTTACCTGGGATCATAACTAAGATGTAAAGGAATTAAGGGAATGCATTAGTAATCAGTTCAGAGTGTTTTGCAAGAGTCAGTGTCCTCCCCGCCACCCCTCCACCATGTAGTCCATTTTACCCTCCCATAACCCTCTGGGCTTTCTCAGTTTCTTCCTGACTTTCATACTTTTTACTTTGTTTATTGCTTGTTGCAGTCAAAAGGTACAACTGGACGTCATCAGGAAGAGATGATGGGACAAGCTTGGAACAATGTGTTCCAGTGCAGTCGCTACACTTCAAGGACTCACAAGGCCCCAGAAGACTCCGTGATAAAGGCATAAAATGATCAAGGAAATGAGAGAGAGAGAGGGTAACTTAAGGACAAATCATGAAGATCAGAAATACTCACTTTGCAAAGATAAAAGCTACCATAAGACACAGTTAGTATGAAGAAAGATAGGGATAGAATAAATAGGCTTATTCATATAAATAGGCTTACAGTATTAACAAAATACTATATTATATGAAGCTACTTTAATCAGAAAGAGTTATGGAGTGGGGAGAGGCCTGGCTACATTATCCAACAGATAGTTAACTCAAGATACTTGTTACCTCAAGGTGTGTTTGTTATTGACTAAAAATATCGATAGAGTAAACAAAGATTAAGAAATTTCATACATAGCATGACAACAGATTCATGAGAGAATAATAATGTTTAAACATTATTAGATCAAACAAATATTTAGATAAATTCATGCATGGTGTGACAACAGACTCACAATGTACTCTCCCATGTTTCCTAAAATATGAATAGGTCAAACAGAAATTAGGATAAATTGAATTTATGTATGGCAACAGATAGATACTGTGACATTAAGTAAGTCTAGAGCAGGGGCCAGCAAATTGTAACCCATTGGCTAAATCTTGCCCATTGACTATTTTTGATGCTAAATTTTTGTAACATAGCCACACTCGTATGTTTATGCATGGGCTACAGCTGTTTTTATGGGACAGGGAAGAGTTGAGTGATTTTGAAAATGGTTGTATGGCTTGTGAACCCTAAAATATTTACCATGTGGTGCTTATTAAAATATTTATTATCTGATGCTTTATGGAACACATTTGCTGTCTACAACATATTAGGAACACACAAATATTACATTTGAGGTCCACATGAAGTAAGAGAAATTCTCCTAGATGACACCTCTAGGTAGGTGCAGAATCTTGTCCAGGGCAGCAATTTCTGATGATCATATGAAGAACCTGAAAAATGCATCTCTTTACCAGTCATCTGAACATCATATCTTTTGGGGTTTGGTGATTAAGTTAAGGATGCTTCCTGAACACTAAGAAGATGGAGAACACACTTCTGCCTTTACTTAGCTATTTCTGATGCTTTGCAATGCTGGCTCCCCATTCACAGAGAGTCATGGGATTGTTGGGAAAGAACATTTGGAAGTATGAAGTGATGTCATAGGATTAGCTGGACCTAAGATTAGGGCTTCAGATTTCTAGGTAAAAATACTGCACTTTCCTATACGCCAACTATTTTAGCAGTGTTTATCCATAAAGAAACCAAATTCACAGTCTTCAGTAACAGTGACTTCTTTTTTGCCCAGTGAAGTTCCCTGGTATGAAGTCAATTTGTGTACATGTATTACGCCACGACACCGGTAATCATGACCCTTATAACACCTCACTGGTTGTATAAGAGGATAATTTAGGAAGACTATTCCATTGTTTAGGCTTTTTTGTTCCTACTTTGCATAACGAAACCCATATTCTGGGAGAAACTTTCACTCAAGGACAAATGCCTGGGTCTCTTTGTGATGACAGTACTTAGAAGTTAGAGACCGTCGTTCAACATGGGGTTCATGGTTCAGTCTTGTTCATACTGACAAATTGAGGCCAATTCGAAGGCTGGGAGATGCTGTTTTGGGGCTGTACTGTTAAGGTTCCGTCTCAGATTCTAAAACAATAATTCCCCTAGAACATTTAAACTTTCTGTCCAAATGATGGGGGAAAGTCATAGTTAATAATCAAGACCTAATACTGAGATTCGAGAAGTACAGGACTCTACCACAGTCCCAAGTCTGAGATTCATTAAGGCATTTCATTTTCAACCGTCATCAGCAACAATCAGCTTCATTCAGTTCCCCACTCCTATTGACCATTTGCCCTTGGCTGGGCAAATTTATCCACAAAAAGAGATTCTCCTCAGCGTCCATCTCTCTAGTCAAAAGAAAGACTCCTGGAAAGACTTAATTAACACGTTGCCACTGAATAGTAATGCCCTGGCTGCTTGAACAGTCCCAGGAGCCTATCACATCGTACAGCAATCACGTCCTAATTGAAATGCATGGTCCGCACGCACACGCATATCAGTGAAAAATGTCTCAACCCATGGCCACTTTGTAAAGTAGGTCTCCATGAAACATCACTGTGGGAGAAGTCGTTTGACAGTTGAACATGTATTTGCCAAGCTCTTACATACTCGGTCTCCTGGTAACTTTGGTGAGAATCCAAAAATATCACTTATATTCCAGTTGAAGATTTCTCTAAGCTGCATGTGACTTCTGTTTTTAAAAGAAATCCACAGGCTTTTAAGTGACTACGCTTGGACCATACCTTCGACCTCAAAGCGTCCCTCAAACATTGCCGATTCTCCCCTTAACAACACAGCGGGAGATATCGGGGGCCTGTGTTACTGTTGCTCTTGTAATTTCAGTCTCCTACAGATTTTTGCTATTGGATCCTTACTACACACTTTGTTCACAAATGAGAGTTTTCTTTGTACCACTCAGCACAATTATGTTTAAGGAATTAGAAATAAATGGAAAGAACCAAATCGAAATCGTGAACAATAACCAGCACCTAAGCCTGACTGTCCCTCCTGGGGCCGTCACCAGCACCGGTGGCACAGACGCCCACGTCTGAGGCCCCTTCCATAGGGCCAAAGGAAGACAGACATTTTGCTTGGGAATCGTTTGGTCTTGGAGTTGGGTTGGCACATCCCAAAACTCCTATCATTTCATCTCTTGCAAGTGGAAACAGGCAGGCCTTGTTTGGTTGATTTTCAGTCCTCGGTGCCTGGGGCCCGGTTCCCGCAGAGCCCAAGCCCTGGCCTTGCAGGCCGTCCTCCAGCCTGAGGCCAGTCTGGCAGGCTCCCAGCAGCGGTGGGGAGCGGTGCTTTCACCAGCAGTGTGAGTTTTTGCAGCATGTGTCCAGCCTTTCCCATAATGCTTGCCAATGGTGCTGATAGATTTCCGAGCTTTTTCCATTTGCTTTGGCTTTACTACAGGAAGAGCAGGTGTTTCTGCCCTCTCCTCATTTCTCAGAATTGCGCACTGCCCAACCAGCTCCGATTTGCCTGCTGGCATCAAATGTAGGGCAAATGGAAAAGGTCTATGCAGCTAATCTACTAGTTTCATCTCTCTGGAGGAGGTTTACTGAATACGGATCAGATTTGGGTTCCAAGGACTCATAACCTAGCTCTCCAGTTAAATATTTTGCAAGAGTAATGGCCTTCAAAGTCTGCCATTTATGGCTGGATGTACAAGGCAAACAAATCAACAAACTATTTATCATTCCAGGGCCTCTCCTCCAGGTGTAACATACTGCTCAAACCATTTGAAAGCCTGGGGTCACGGGAAAAGCAAGCAAGCTCATTTCAAGGGCTGACTGTAGCTCACCCATTATCTTACTCCATCGCCAAAATAGTCCTGGAGTGTTGGCGTTACCACCTCTGTTTTTGCAAAAAAAGGAGACTGACGCTCAAGAGAAGGTTAGCAAACTTCCCATGGGTCACACACCTTCTCAGTGGCCCAGCCTTGAGGCAGACTCAGCAGGAAGAAGGAAAAGCTGTTTGGCATCCAGAGAATATGAGAAGGGCTGCCAACCAGAAGTGCCATGTCGGTCTGCGGAAGAACTGGGGAGAGGAAGGGAAGTGGTTGAACTGAATGGTTCATATGAGGTGTTCACAGGGTCTTACGGGCTCATTTATTCATGCTAAGCTCAGACCCAACGTTTACTCTGTGCCGTTGGAATTTTGCCTCATTGACTGTACACTTGCAGAGCTCCGCGCTAAGTCATTAATTCTTTGATGAAGGTGATGCTAGTGCCTCTAATGAATTGTGTGCTTCTTTAGTGCCAAGCGTTTTATTCAATACATACCTTATCATGTCTTATTCATCCAGCAACCCTGGAAGCTAAGTGTTAATGTCCTCTTTGTACAAATGAGAAAGTAAGGCAGGAGAGATGCCTACCTTGCTCTACACTTTCACCCTGAAAAGTTAGAGCAGAGATTTGTGCTTAGTCTGATTCCAATGAAAGCTTTTTTTTTTTTTTTTTTTTTGCAAGATGCACAAAAGACTCTTACTTACCCTGGGGTCAAGTCCTGAGTTCTTGGAAGACCCTGATCCACTGATGCATAGAAACAGGAATAAGGGTTATGGCATTGAGGGCTTACTTCTATCGCAGCCAATACCAACCAAGCTTTTTGCAATTGTAATATTACACAAAGGCAGCAGAAGGAGCTACTGCAAGCTGTGATTGGAGGTCTACACCTGCCCCAAATAGGTTTCCTCCACTGAGCTGCTAGTGATATTACCAGTAAAGACTGTAGGTCGAGCCATTATAATTAAAATGCAAATCCTGGGACTGTTCATTCCTCAAACTATGGTAGCCTGAATGGTTTATCAAGTTCCTTACCACTTTCTTACAAATATTCAGTTTGGAGGAGGAAGGCATTTGACAGAGGAAAGCAGAGAATAGAGTGGTAGTGGAAACAGAAAAAGAACTTGGAGGCCCATGTGGGAGCATCTTAGTGAGGTACGCGGAGCTCAAAGGAAATTCTTTCTGAAGAGTAGTGGAGGAGAGGTGAAATAGTGAGGTTGACTTATTTCTTCCGCCTAGAGGAGATGTGCATCTAACTAGTCATTGGTCTGTGATGGCATGGACAACCCGAGACATTGGTCAACACCAAGACAGTTTGCTGCCGTGCAGACTTGGAATCCAGACCTGTACAGGAATTAGCAAAATTCTACTTCTTTAGGCCACGTGGACAGTGATTCAGCTAAATCTGATAGAAGCTGGCAAATATTTGGTTCAGACCGTCTGTAACCTGTGATGATTTGAGGTCAGGTACACCGAGGTGAGTCAGTCTCAGGCCTGCCCTCGGGCAGTTCACTACCTGGTGGCATGGATCAGTAATAAGCATGTGACTATCTAACACAAGATGACAGATGTGATGGGTGACACATGGATAGAATGGGTGCATTCAAAATTCTCCTTGGACTCACAGGTTGTGCCTTCCCTCATGCTCCCCCAAGTCTTAACCAGTAGCTAGCCCCACTGACTGACTTTCAATTCCACCATCCTTCAGGCCATCCAACCCATGCCACCCCTTCGTGCTGAGAGACTTCTGAGACCCGCAGTGGCAGTGGGGCTTGGCGAACGCAGGAAGCAGCTTACTTCTCCAGCCTCTGGAAAGTGGGTCTGAGTGTCAGCTTTGGGAGCGTAAGAGAACCTCAACGTCCTTGAATCCCTGAAGAAGACAGAGCTCAAGTGGGCACAGGTCTCAGGACTTTCTCCCCAATACTGGACAACCCTCTAGATTGTTTGTAAAATCACCACTGAAGCACATGCCCACTGATGCCGGGAGGAGTCACACAACGTCATCCGTGCCTCTGTACTCAGCAGATGGACCTTCTCTGAAAAGACTGCTGTGCATCCCTTCAGAGCCACACTGAACAATACACTTGAGTTTAGAGAGGAGGTTCGAGGGTCGACAAGAATCAAGTGCTAGTAGGATGTAGGAGGCTAAGAGTCATAGCATCTCAGATGTGAAATAACTAAAAAAAAGACATCCAGCCTATATTCATGTACGTGGTGTATTTTTGATAATAGTCTAATAAAAGTGATTGCTTGAGGGACAGGAAAAGGAAGGTGCATTTTCATTGAATGCTCTCCTGTATCTTGAATTGTAAACCATGCATAAAGATAAATAAATGCAAAAGTCGCAGATGTGAACAGCATTATAAGTTCAGTAGTGTCCTCTGAAAAGTAAAATCAGAGAAATTTGCTAAAAGGAAAATAAAACTCTGCCAGTCCAAACCCCAGTGAGGGGATGGGGCACCCTTCTGCTCGCGTAGCTGCGAGCACAGTGCTCCGACCTTTGAATGACCTGGTTTTAGGACATGCCCACGTTCGGTAGATGCTCACCCATGCTTACTGTTGGGTATTTAGTCAATGCTGCCTGATAAAGGAGGAATTTATCTTATTGGTATGAAAACAATTTTTTTAAATATTAATCTAGTAGTAGGATTCTGAGCTATGGAGGGATATTCAAAAACTTGAAATGGCTTTCAAACTTTCATTAATGAAGTGATGTTCCACTGCAATCTTCTTACTGAAATAACATAATGGTCCATTATAACCACAGTGCTTTGTTTCTTTGTAGTTTTGAATCTGGAGGTTAAGATCACCATAGGAAATATTTGACATGTACTGTATAACATTAAAAGTAACATTTTTTAAATTGAAAATCAAACAGTGGAATGAACAAATTGATGATTAGATAATTCAACATTTCCAATGAAGCCATGCCGAATCGCTATGAAAAATTAACCTGTGTGGCAAAAAACAGCCTTCTATTACATTGACATAGAACAATCTAAAACTTATAGAACAGAAAATGAATCATCACAATTACTGCCTTTTTATAATCATTGCTGAAGAATTCATTAGTGGAGTTAAAGAAACCTTAATGAATTTCTTTGTATAAACCTCCATTCTGTTCAGTTCACGGTCATTATCACCATTAGGAAGGGGAGAAGGTCTGTTACCACTGCGCTGATTATGGGAGAAGAATTTTCTGGAAGCAGATATGCAGAGAAAGGTAGAGAGATGACAGGAACTATTGCGTGCCCCAGGCTTCTCTCGCTTCCAATAATGGAACTCTGGAGAGAATCTTCAATATTTTTAAAGCAGAAATGTGATAACAAACTAATTAATGACTCTTTGTTGGCTTCTAAAGGCCAGCCTCACATGACCCTGGAGGGCAGCTAGATTTCTCTGCACGACTATTGAATAACTGACTTCTTCAGTCTCGCGAGAAGAGACAGGTAGGTGGGTACAACACAGCAACTAAAGTAGTGGGTAGAAGAGGGAGGATTTCACCAAGAGTCCTCTGCCATTAGCAACTTTGTATAGTTAGCTCCCTAGGTGGGGTTCATCCTCCTACCTTGGCCAATGGCAGGGGGTTCAGAGGTGAGGCCCTCCTGGAAAGGGGCTGCATCGCTCAGCCTCTAAATTATGTCCTTTACCCTCCAGTCCCACTGCTGGGGACCCTGCCCAGTAGAGTTGACTCCTAGTGGTGCCTTGGGGTTTTTTCAAGAGGAACAAATCTAAATCTGAAGATAACAGCTTTAGTTACATTGGAAAGAGTGCAAAGGAGACAGATGGGAAGTAGCACAACTTAGTGACTATGGACATGGAGCTTTGTAGTCACACTCAGTTCCAAAGCTGGTTTTGCTCCTTACCACTGTGTGATCTTGAGCAAATGACAGAATCTCTTTATTTACCTCAGTTTACTTATTTATAAAAAAAAAAATAATAGCACTCACTCAAAGGGTAGCTGGGATGATGAAATGACTTAAAATGTGAAATTCTCTTTCTTAAAGATTTTATTTATTTATTTTTATACAGAGGGGAAGGGAGGGAGAAGGAGAGGAAAGCATCAGTGTGTGGTTGCCTCTCAAGCGTCCCCTACTGGGGACCTGGCCCGCAACCCAGACATGTGCCCTGACTGGGAATTGAATGGTGACACTTTGGTTTGCAGGTCGACACTCAATCCACTGAGCCATACTAGCCAGGGCTAAAATGTGAAATTCTTAAAACAATGCCTTGGATACAGTAAGAGCTCATTGAACGCTTGCTATGATGCTGTTAGTATTTCTATGCTACTGCAAAAAGCATGTGTAAATGTCTGACAGCATGAGGGATTCAGGAAATAAATCGGAAGTGTCAAAATACTCAGAGGAGAGATAAACTAGCCATGGGAATGTGACACTTCAGCACCTATAAAAAGCACGGTCATGAAAAACAACAAAGCCCATAGGAATGGTCTAATGAGACAGGATGGAATTTTTACGGTTAGGAGGTAAAAAGTAGCAAACAGTAAACAGTTACATTGCCTTGGACAAAGTCCCCCACCTCCTTAAACAAGTTAAGGTAAAGGTCCCTCATGTTTCCAAGGAACACCTGAGGTTGTTCCATTTGGGTTCACAATCAGTGGCTCAGGTCAGGGAGGGGCAGGAGAATGACCTCAGATAGGACCAGGTCTCCTGTCACTTTTACTGGCCCTACCCATCTGAAGGCCCCCGAGGCCCCACCTTCAAATTTGCTCCAGATTCCAATAGTGCTAGCCCTCTGCTCCCATCCTCGTGGGCCACCCTCATCTCATGCCATACTCCTGATCAGCCGCCCATGTTCTCCCACGGCTTCCAGTCTCTCATGCATTCTGGATACGTAAGCCCAAGCCATCTCTAAAATGCAATGTAAAACATGCTACTTCCCAACTTAAAACTGATTTCCCTAGAACACAAAGCCTAGCTCCATCTCACGACCTCCAGGCTGCTTTCCTGCCTGACTCCTGACCGCCTCCTCCCTAAGGTCCAGCTGCACAGTTCTCCTTTCTTTTTTCCGAACACGTCAAACCTTCCCCAACCTCAGGGTTTTTGCTCTGGCTCTGCCCTCTGCCTGGCCTTCTCTCTTCCTGATCTCTACATGGCTAGCTCAGATGCCACCTTCTCAGACAGAGCAACTTGTAAGCCTCTTCAAAGCAGCACTCATTAGACACTATTCTTTTCACCTCACCTCCTTATTTTTTTAGCGCACTAACTTATTCAATTTTATTTATCTGTTCTCTCAATGAGGATGTTTCCACGGCATCAATAACTTTGTCACTCTCCCCAGCTCCTGTAATGCTCCCTGGCACAGAGCAGACTCTGCATAAACATTAGCTGAGTGAATAAAAGATTGCTGATGCCTGTGAGGCTTGGCTCACAGCAAACCTGTGTCCACATCGTCCCTGCAATCCCTTTAACAACTTATCTTCTTCTAATCCTGTCATCTCAGGACCTGAAAGAGCACAGAGGTGCCTTATACCCTCCCTCCCAATTTGGTACAAACACCTTGCTGCCTTTTTATAGCAATACAACTTTCTGGGAAAGGTTGGAGTCCTAGACTTAACTGGGCCCTGGATAATTATTCTCAGATTGATTGTAGAATCATTTCCCGTATCCTAGCTTCTTCTGTATTTGGGATGCTCTGTAATTGGTCCTTTCCAAACCAAAACTCATGACTCCCCTAAGCCTAGTCTGATGCTGGAAGCCTCTGCCACCCGACGGATTTGCTGGGACTGAGAGGGTTTTATACGACCTGGTTAGTTCTTGGTCAATTCACCTCATAAGGTCTACCCAATGACAGTCCCGGGAGAATGTAGCTTTAATTATATTTTTAATAAGGGTGTGAACAGGAACGAAGTTAATTGGCTTTAAAATGTCTGAGAAAAGAAAGCAAGGATTGGTTAACTAAAGATCAACATAGCAACTGGCAAAGTTAATGCATGGGTGGCAGGGAAGCTTAATCTTTATCTTTCAATCTCATAATTACCAAGTTTCAGGCAACCCAATTTCTAAAGTGCACGTATACAAACTTCTGTCACGAGGCTATGCAGGGCCCCTCTGACTGTGGAGTGTGATTGTATCAGCAGAGAGGAGTATGCTGGAAACCATGCTTTCTAAAGAGTAGAATGGTGGCGTTGCTACCCAACAGAAATATGGTTTGGATAGTTCTCTGAGGTCCACGCCACCTAAAGCAAGAGATAGAAATAAGTAATTAAGATTTGGGTCTCAGTTGAGTGGTGAGATCAGCTCTTAATGACGCGCTAGGTAATCACCAGAAGAACAGTCACAAACAGGATGCCCAGGATTCATTCTTAGCATCTTGATTCAAGGGGTCTCTGGCAGGGCCCGGGCAGTGTATTTTTCAAAGTGCAAGAGGTGATTCTTACATGCAATCAGTGTGGAGGCTTCCTTTTTAGATATGGATAAAGATACCGGAAATTGTTCTTCAATTGGTAACAAACTGCGAGACAGAGGAAAAGAAAATAACCGTTCGGGGATGGCACAAAATTGACCTATCTGTTTGTCCTAAAGAGGCGGGAGCACGGAGGCTCTAGCTTTTTCCCACTACCCTTCACAAAGATCTTCCAGCCTCACTGTTGGCAACAAACCCAGAGACTCCCAAGACATACGAAGAATTCTTTTAAAACGCAGCTGTAAAAAAATTGCTGGGCTTTCTTCTCTCTCTCTCTCTTTCTTTTTTTTTTTCCAGGTGTGTAACAGAAATCAATACTCAGTGAACAGAAGCCACAGACAAGAGAAATCAGAAAAGCTAAAAAGCTCTGGGATTAGGGAGTTTTCTCTTGGCAGAGGGGTGGAGCACTAAGCTTTCATTCACTGGAATGGAAACTCAAACAGGGAAACTCCACACAGGCTCCGTCTGGCTCCTGCAGACCAGCGGCTGACGCTCATCATCACGGTGTTGGCAGCCCAGCCAAACTAGTCATCTTTCACCTACTTGTCCGTAACACTCATTTGTTCATTGAAGAAGTAAATTGCCAGGTACAGAATATTCTCTAACAGGAGATTGAGCACACTTTCTTTGAGAGCCAGATAAGATATGGGGAATTTGGTGGCTGAAAATTCTAATCTCTCCTTTGTTGCCAGCAAGTTCAAGGCCCAAGGCAAGTAATTAAACCCCATTTCCTAATTTGTAAAGTTGGAGAAGCGAGGGAAGATGACAGATTGCAATAAAATAGCTTCTGTTGGCACTAATGGGCATGGCAACGGTGCCGCAAAGCCCAGTTGATACAAGCAGCTGTGAGATACCAGTTGCTTCATGCTTAGCTCAGGTTCCTACAGGGCACCCACAAATCACACGATGCATGGGGACAGGAGCTGTGACCCCTTTATTTACAACAGTCAAGTTGATGAGATCAACACAAGCATTATCTGTGAATTAAAAAGGCTACATAGAAACACATGTGTACATAAAATTTCCACAAAGTAAAGACTGCATGTCTTGACTATCCATTGCGTTCTCTTTAAAAGATTACTCTTTTGATTTTATTTCCCATGATTATGGTCTAAAGACTTGGTGTTTTTGCTTACTGATTTTCAACTATAGCTTCGCATTAGGGTATTTTGGAAAATTAAACAACAACAACATTCCTCCCCCCATTCCTAAACTGGTTAAATAAGAACTCTGGAGATGATGGGGTGGAGGCATCCGTAATTTTTAAAAGCCTCCCTGATTTCAACTCTTTTTTCCTTTTTTTAAAAAAATATTTTACTTATTTATTTATTTTGAGAGAGGGGGAAGGGAAGGAGAAAGAGAGAGAGAGAGAGAGACATTGAAAACCCTTGCCTCTTGCACTCCCCCAACTGGGGACCTGGCCTGCAACCCAGGCATGTGCCCTGAGTGGGAATCGAACCTGGCAACCTTTTGGTTGGCAGGCCGGCACTCAATCCACTGAGCCACACCAGCCAGAGCTCCAGCTGTTCTTTTTCACATCACCCAACACTCCACGCACATTTCCACATGCATGCCACGTGAGCATCTCTTCTTACTTGGAGTGCCCTCTGTTCCGGTCTCCATTTGTCTTTGGCTCAGCCTCCCATGCCTCAATGGCCATCTCTCGCTGTGTCTTTCTCAATGTACTTTAGGGCTCAGCGCACATTGCCTTCCGGAATCTCCAAACTCTAGGTGTGTCATTTATGTAACATTGAATGTTATCCTACATTGTTCCTGATGTTTTATGTTTATGCCCAGCTTCCCAAATAGGTAACGTGTTCCTGCAGAAGAAAGGACCTGGTTTGATTCGTCACTTACTGTCCCCACAGTGTCTGGCACTGATTTCTTGGCTTAGAAGATGCTGAAAAATGTGTTACTGTAGATGCAGATACATGAAAATTTATTCTTATTAGGTTTTTACTGTCATTTCACTCCAGATTTAGATTTCAAGTAGAAATGAATAAATGCTACTTGTATTTTGCAAAGAGCATCTTGTACAGTGCTTCAGCTGTAGCTACAGGAAGGAAACTCTTCTCGGCAGGCAAATGTCTGCAGGCTATCAGTGATAGCCACGGCCCATATTTTTATGGCACATTTTTCCAGTAGCACTGGATGTGCTTTATCTCATCAATTCTGAGTTCACTACAGGACTGTTGGAAGAAAGAGGGTGAGGGTAGCACACAATCCAGTAGACAAAAGTAGAATCCAGGTCTCCGATACCCCAGGTCAGACGCTTCCTCTAACAATATCAGAATTTGACAGCTTTCTCCTTTGGAAGAAATAAAACTATGGGAACAAATCAGATCTTTACTTCATTGACATACTCAAGGGCCACTTCAGCTGGTGGACAGAAGAAACCCAAGTGGCCCTCTGTGATGTCCTTGGAGCAGCCCCTCTGGAAACGAGGACTGCATCTTGTTCAAACTGTTCTAAGCAAAAGGAAAGAGAGGAAGAAAGATTTGTCACCACAGTGAGATGGCTTACGTCATGAGCTTCGCACACAAACAAGAAGCCCTGGCTGACCCCTGGTCTGATTTTACGAAGCGCCATGAATGACAGAGGCACGGGATTGGGAAGTGACTTGAAGTTAAAACTATAAAGTCAGATTCAAAATGACCCTTTGGTCATAGGATGTTTGAAAGTTGCTTGAGATTTGCCTGAGTAAGAGGATGGGTGATGACGAATGTCACTGTAGTGACATGATAAATTAGACTGCAAATTATCGCCTGCCAGCAGAGGAATGAGGTGGGGGGTGAGCACAGAGGGGCCTCTTTTTCTCTTGTTTACCGCTTCACTGAATAACTGAATTTGGGGACAGACTTGACGTGGAGTCTGAGTAAGAACAGAGAAAAAGTCATTTGAAGAAGAAGGAAGAAGAATTTCTTCTCATGTCTTTGTCAAATTATTACTCTATACCAGTGCTGATCAGTGAAAATACAATGTGAGCCACAAGTATGATTTAATTTTTTTCTATCAACTACATTAAAAGATTTAAAGGAAACAGATGAAATTAATTTTAATATATTCCATCTAAACCAATGCAATCTAAAACATTATCATTCTAATATATAATCAATTTAAAAATTTATGAGCTTTTTGTATTAGTTCTTTGAAATCCAGGGTGTAGTTTATTCTTCCAGCACGTCTCAGCCTGGACTGGTCACAGTTCAAGCATCCAGTAGCCACATGTGGCCAGCGCTGTGTATTGCAACGTACAGATTAGATACGCTAACTGGAATCTGGAATATCAGATAGAAATCATTGTCAAATCAACAGTTAGCTACCTAACATACTTTTGATATTTTCATTATTCCCTAGAGAGATTTTTTCTCAAAATCTACATGCTATGTTAGCAAAAAGTTTTGGGCTTCAGAGCAAAACAGACTATGGGATTCAATTTCCAGCTTTGTAACCTGGGGCTAGCTGCATATCCTCTATGAGTCTTGGTTTATTCAACTATTAAATCAGCTATAATTCACTATTGTTGAGGAGATTAAATAAGTACAAAGTCCACAGCGCAGCTCAGACTAGTATAATAAGCATTGAAACAATAATTTGCCCATACAAAACCCAGCTTGATTTCTTGATTTCTAAGGGGCCATTTCATTGTATTTGAGACTGCGGCTCCACGTATCCTACTTCTGGATCTTTCCCTTGAGGTTTCTTCTGCTAAGGCAGCCCTTTCCCCATGCATTCACGGCCTGGCCCCCTCTTATTATGCCACTTCAAGTTCAAGGGTCAGCATAAAGCACTGATGGAAATCTTCTCTGGCTGCCTTATTTAAAGTTTTCTCCAAGCCCTGGGACACTCTAGTCCCCAGTCTCTCTTTACTTTCTTCATAGCATTTATCAATATCTGAAATTGTCTTATTTATATATTTGTCCCCCTGCCTCTTATCCATCACTGTCTCTGGCAGAGAAGCTTCACAAGAGCCAGGACCTTGTCTGTCTTATTCAGAGCTCAACAAAGCATGTTTTGAATGACTGAATGCTTAATCCAGGGAGGAAAATGCAAATGGTGCCCTGACTCTAAAGGTAGGAGGAAACTCTAGAGCTCTTTTTAACCTAAAAGAATTGCTCAGGAAGTCACTGGCCCAGAGCCAGCCTCAGGTGCTGAAGTTTGAGATTTGGTATCTTGAGTCTAACAGAAGGATTTGGGAAGGGTTGGGAATACTGTTCTCTACAGGTGATTTTATTGTTGCTGCCTGTCAACATGCATCACATGCAAAGTGTACGTTCACACCACTTAACACCACCCAGGATATTTGGTTGTTTCTGCTCTTTAGAGGAACTGGGACCCGGTTGGCATGATGCAAGTTTCTGATATGGGGAGCTCGGCAGCACCAGGAAACAGCGTCAGACAGGCCTGGGCTTAGATCCCAGCTTTTGCCTTTTACAGCCATGCAGACTGGGCAAGTTATGCCAATTTTTATAAGCCTCAGTTTCTCTGTCTGTAAGTCTGTAATAATAATTTATACCCTGCAGTGCTGATACAAAAATTCATTGGGGTTATGTAAGGAAAGACTTAGTACAGCTCAAAGGCTAAATAAATAGTAAGTATCAATAATGTCATCTTTGCATGCAAGGATGCTTTACCTGAATATACTGATCAATCTTTGGAATGGGTACTTCGAGGGTAGCACACTTAATTTTAAGCCTGTAATCTTTCTTTCCCATATTTCTACATCATTCAATTTCTTGCAGCTGAGAGGCCAGGACGGAAGGGAGGGAGAGAAAGAAGGAAAGAGAGAACTGGCTAAGTCTATGCCACGCTTTGAAAGATGACAGTGGAGTTGTCTCTCTTCAGGGACAGTTTCTGGTGTGTCTGCAGAATGGCTGCAGCCAGGAGACTTCGGTTTCCATGCCCAGCTGTTTGTAGCTATAGGCAAAGAGGTACGTGTTTTGTGTTCAAGATTATGGGCCAAAAGAGAAAGAAAACGGGTTAAGAGTCCATGCCAGTCTGGACATAACATATTTCACTTGCTGGCAACACAGAGTGCTCTGCTTGACGAAGATGAAGCAACAAACCCGACTCTGCTATGAACCCACCACTCACCTTGAAGAATATTTAGACCAGAATTGATTTTACTCCTTCTTCTACCGACATAAGCCCTATGGGAGAGATACTGCTCTAAAAAGCATGAAACTATGTAACACTTACTTAAAATCTTACATTAATATTAATAATAGCAGTTTTTCATTGACTACAGACCTGGCATTATATAACTACTACTTCCATTCTCCTGTCAACTGTGCGAGAAAGGTAGTATTGTTCCCCATTTTACAGACAGAAAAAGTAAGGCCCAGAGAAGCAATTCACTGAAGGGTGGGAGCCAAGATTGAAGCCCAGTCTGTTGGGCTGCAAAGCCCCATGTGTCCCCCAGTACCTCACAGGCATTGCCAGGGGAACGCCCAGGTCCCACAAAACCTGAGTCCCTGGTCCCTGAGAGACGAAGGTCAGAGGTCCAAGGGAACACCACGGACCATCCCTATTTATGCCCTGGGGAGCGAACGGCACTCCAATTCAAACTGAAGTCTTGGCCTCACTGCCCCACATCCGGCTAGGTGACCTAAAGAGCTGTCTTCGAGACAGACGGTGGCCCTCTGCAGGTGGCTCTCCAGTGCCATCTCTAGGACTGAAACCTCCGAGGACGAGGGTCAGTACCATAGGACAGTCATCAGGAGAGTTGGTGAGGAGGGTTCCTTCGGAGGCAGAGATTGGGAAGCCCTTGGGAAACAGTGCCCTGGGAGCTCCTGAAAGCAGGGCTTTCACTTTCAGGAAGGAGGCTGCCTGCAGACCCAAGGAAGGCTGTTATCACCACGGCTGTCCCAACAGCCAGCAGAGGCTGCTGGTCTAGAGGGAGGTCTTCCAAGGGAAGGCTTCCTTTAGACAAGGAATGGTCACCTGGAGTTCAGATAGGGCCATCGGGGAGTGTCCACGAACCATCAGGGATCTTATGTACATTCCATAAGAACATTCCCCCCCACTCCTACCCTGGAAGAGGACTCATAGCTAATTCTCGAAAGGACCCATGACTGCCAATTTTAAAGAACCACTAAAATTAATTTTCATCTGCTCTGTCCTGGCACTATTCAGCACTTTTACCCCCTATACCCACACATATATGCACACATGTATTTCACAGGAAATATATTATATATGGAATGATTAATTTCCTAAATATTGCAAAGAAAACCGAGGCCCAGAGTACACAGGAGTCTTGCCCAAGGTTGCAAGCCCAGGGCAGGGCTTGGATTAACAGCACGCGACTTTGGCATAGCAGCATGAGGCTCAGGTGGGAAATCTTTGCCAACCAACTGGATGGATGAAGACAAACGAATCCCTCCGGATGGATACTGATGTTCGGCAACCTTTTCAAGCGCAACCACAGAAAACCTTATATTGCCTGTCATTTAGGGCAACGTGGGCTGCTTCCCCGGAATACAGGTAGAGGTCACTAAAAGGACTTGTTCGTGCTCAAAGAAGGAGAACTCCAGCCCTGCTCCCTCTCCCCTTGCACCGCGGTGGAGCTCCTCCGGGCTTGACTTTCGTCTCCTGTCCCTCGGCTCAACCCACTCTCCTCTCCCCTGGGGCTGGGATTCCTGGGCCCGAGTCAAACCGCCTCCCTCCTGCTCCGGGGGACGGGTTACCGTGTTTGCAGCGGTTACAGCCCGGAGCTGCTTACCTGCCACCCCCTGACCCTGCCTTTGGGGGCGGGGGGCCTCTCCTTCCTCCTTTGGGGCTGAGCAGGGAGCGCTCACTCTCCCACCCGACAGCGGGAGGCTGCCGCCGCTGCTGCTGCTGCCGCTGGAAAACCCTCGAGTCTGCGGCCAACCCATCACCGTATCTGAACCCCTTCCCTTCCCATTTTTTTTTTCAATTTGACGTAAATAATTTACATTCTGAGAATTCCACAGTCACGCCGAAACTCATTGTCAAGGGTGCATTCGAAGATGTGTTTTTAATTTTTTTTTAATTATTATTATTATTTTTTTAATAAAGGCGAACGCGTGCAGTTGTAAAAGCTGGGCGGGAAGCAATCTTTATAGTTCCTCTGAGAAGGGACCTAAACGCTGACTGTGGTCAAAGCCAAACCTGTGCGGCTCTGCGAACCAATGTCGCCCTAATAAATTCATTTCAAAGACACCCGCTTTCCCAGCCCCTCCGCCGGCTGCGGCGGCTTCCTGCGTGCTGTTGAGCTGCCGGAGCCGAGGAGGTCTCGATCGCCTCCCGCGCTCGGCCTCGAACCCGAAGCCCTGGCGCCGCGCCACCCGCGCCACCCCTGGTCGCACGCGCGCGCCGCAGGCTGCGCCCGCTGTAGCTACTCACTTTTGTCGGGGAGCAAAGTCTGCCATATCAGCCCGTTAAGCACTTCCAGCAAAAGAACACGGAGATCCACCGCGTGTAAAGCTGTTTCACGAACAGCCAGTAAAATCCAGACAGGGAGAGGAGCGAGGCAGAAGGGGAAAGGGGGCGGGGGTGGGGGAGCTCAGCCCCGAAGACGCTCTCGGGATCTCGGCCGTGGTCCCACCGTCCCTAGTCCGGTGGCTTTGTGAGCAGAAGCTCAACTCGGTGCACTTGTTCACTCTTTCTTCATCAGGGGAGGAGTCAGTGTTGCAACATTTATGTTCCTTGCTGGAGGCAAAACAGTGATTTTCTTCAGCGTGCAGAATGTCCAGAGTCTGCCAGTTCTAAAGGTGAGAGAGGTAGTTGGGGGAACCGGAATGCAGCAAAGATGTGCAGGAGAGATGACAGATTCTCCCCAGATCGGTTTTGCATGATCAGGGCTACACATCTGCCACGGAGACAGAACCAGAAAATAGACAAAACAATAATAAAAATGGCTTAATACATTCAGTGACCTCAAAGGTGATATTCTCCTGACAGCCAAGATGTGGAGTGCCTCTCTGTCAAATATTATATCCTTATTTCAGAATAACTTTAAACAGCAGCTTGACAACATATGAGGGAAGCTCCCGGGATTTGAATCTCACCTTTCCTGAGAAGGAAAAGAGCGAAAGAAAATAAAGTCAGTGACCCAAGGAAGTTTTGCTTTCTTTTTTGATACCACAACGCCCAGACTTCCAGGGAGCTGTGCTTATTCTCTGCCACGTGAGTATAACACAGAAACATTGGTAGTGCCTAAATCATCCATGCTTTTGTTGCTTTCCACAGATACAGAATTTATCTTTCCTAATAAGGTTGTATGTTTTTTTATAACAAAACTACGCACCACCACCACCTTTTCTCTTGCAAAAGAAAAATACTGAAACAAATAGCAGCTGCCTGAATCGAATATCCCTCAGCTGGCAAGTTGCTAGTGTCTCTCTAATGTCATTAATGTTGCGTTCGATTGTTTCACAGCTCAGAGGGGCACCAAGAAACTATTTTAAGCAAAGGCTATTGAATTTGTTGACCCCAAGAAGAAATATACCTGTGAAGAAGGACTCTTTGTGGTTAATTGGGCTCAAATGCATAATCAAAGTCTAGAAGCCTTTGCTGACAGGGGCCCCTTACTCAGGCTGCACTGGAGGGGAAAGCCATAGACTGGGGTCCTGCACTGAGGCCCTGCAGGCTGAGCAGACGGTTATGAAGGAGTCCCTGAAATTCTCTCCCAACCAGTGGGCTGAGACCTGCCCTGTTTGATCAGAGTTGCACAGCTATAGCCTTATTTGTGTCTTCACTGCATCAGAGCAGTTTCATAATGACCAATCAGAACACATGATTCCAAACAATTAGGACAGTGGACAACGCTGCTTAGACCAACCAGACTGTAAATTTGGATTCCTCGTTCACATAGATATGGAGCAATAGGACAGGCAGGAGCTTTCTCTACAAAAGTGGGCTTTCTTTCCCCTTGTCTTCTGGAAGTACCCTTCTCCTTTCCTCCAGAGGCTGCATCTGCTCAGGTGTGCAAACTGTTCATCTATAAAGGATCTCCTTCCCCACACTTTAGATTGGACTCACTTGTTGGCACCTAGATTGGTAGCAGCAAACTTTTGTTGACAAGTTTCATCAAATACTAGGATTTCCCTCTTTGAATGATTGCCTCTCTGGAATAACTGGCAAATGATATTTAGCAGCAGCCACTTGCCAAGCCTTGGGAAGCCATTAAAAATCCCAGCATGCTTTGGTGATCCTTTTGGGCTGGAAGCCCAGAGTCACCTGTGCAAGCGTAATCACCTGATGCTTCCTGTTCAATAACATAGTCCTGTACAATTAAACCTTAGACTTCTTACCAAAGGGAGATGCTTCTTTAATGTATGTTTATGTTCCTTCATGGGTAGCCATGAAGGTACACAACCCCTTTTCAATTTCAAAACCCCTGGGTGATGTGGGATTTCAGTAGCAGAACATTTCTACATGATTTTTGCAAAGCCAAGGGTCATTTCATTTTCTGGAGTTGTTCTAATCAGACTATTTGACTAGCTGGTGAAAACACACATCACTCTAGGTAATTCTGGACTGTCAGCTCTTGCAAGGTAGGAGCCTTGCCTTTCCTCCTTGTCGTTCCCGCTTAGCTGCAGGCAGCTCTACCGGTCTGTGCCTATGGCTTCCCGCAGGGGAGAGGGTGGTTGCCGAGGGACTAATCCACATCTCACGGCAGGAGAAGGGCCAGGCTGGCCTTGTGCTGTGCTGTGCAGTGCACAGGCGCTGTCACTGAGCCACCACTGTTCTTCTCAGTCAGTTACCATGCCACAGCGGTACTGAGATGAAGAAGGAAGTCCTTGACCTCTTTTCTCTGCCCCACAAGTGCTCTGTCACTGCCTCTGAGTCTGTACGTTAACACGCCCCAGCCCCTTTACCTGTGCTCCCTTCCTGCATGTCTCTGACTTGTCATTGTCTCAGTGGATGTGTTTCTCCTTTTTCCAAGCTATTCCTCCAGCTGAGTCCTGGGCCTCATCCCTCCTACGGCCTCCAAGACTGCTCCACTACCAGAGGCAGAGGAAAAACGCTCAGCCATCGGTGTGGATTTTCGTCCTTACTATTCATTTGGATTCCTGAAGCTTCCCTTGTCTCACAGTAAATTGGATTCAGTGATATATGCCTCAAAAATAATAATGATGATTGTTAATCACCAGTAAAGGGAATAATAATGGTGATAGCATATGTAAAATGCCTGACAAGTAATAAAAGCCTAGAAACATGAGGTTGCTTTTTTCCCTTCCCTTTTCCTCTGTCTTCTCTGTCTCTTGTGCTCCTTCATCTCAGCCAACACTTTTGGTGGTTTTAGAATTTAATTCACTCCTTACTTCACCTGGCAAACGTGGTGAATGAATGATCTCCCCTCCTCAGCTTCCCTGGCTCATTATACTCTCAATGCTGTCACTCCGTGGCTGCAGCACACACAGCCGAGTGTTTCAAAGGTACTGAATTTGGGTGTTACTTGCAAAGCTTCTACTTCAAGAGGTTTAGGGCTCTCATTTCTCTGTTTCTACAAAGATGCGCAGGCAGGGTGGAAAAAGGCTTCCTAATCCTCTTTGCACCCAGCGTCCACCACTGCTACTCAGCACCTGCTCTCCGGCTGCAGCATCCCAGGCCTCTCTGCGGCGTTCTGTGCCCCTCATTCCCCCTCAGGAACCTCGCGTTCCTTGGTTTCCAGCTGGTGCCTGCCCCTCGTTCTCCTCTGTTACTTTCCTGTACTGGCTTTGGCCGTGACCCCTCTTCTTTCTTCTTCTGCCTTTAATGGGACAGTTTGGTCATTGGTCTTTCATCTTTCTCCTTCGAGGGCTACATTTCCCCCCTAAAAAAAAAAAAAACAGAAAACAAAAGAAAATGCTAAAAATACCAGAAGAGTAAAAAAAAAAAAAAAAAATCCACAATCCCAGGACTTAGGAAAAAAATCTGTATCTGTAGGGTAAAACAATAATCCTCCCAAATCACACGCATCTTCCTTCTTTTATTGAATTCCGTCTCTGGAGGTGACCACCCGTTAACATCCTAGAGCACATCTATTCTTTCTCCTAAAGGGATGTAGTCATGTCTCTGTATTGCACATGCATATATTTTTAACTAAAAATAAAACGATTTCTGTGACTTGTCTTTTGAAAGGTTGATTCGGTTATATATTGTAGGTTACTAGGCAAAGACTTAACCCATTCTTTTTAATGGCAGCCTGGTTTCTAATTTATTCTGCCATTCTTCCATCGGCAGATGTTTGGTCACTTCCGTCTTCTCTTGTACCAAGTGCTGCCATGATTATCTTTGCTAGTGTCTTAGAGTAGGTGCCTTAGAAATGGTGTTGTTGGGTCAAAGAGAATGAGAACTAAAATTTTGATAGATCACTGCCAAATTACTCTCCAAAAATGTTACAGAATAAAGACCTTAAAGAGAGAGTTCTGAGTCATAGTGTGGGAACATTTAAAATCTTTATATACACCTCCAGATTCTTCCAAAAATAATAATCAACATACACTCTTCTGGACGATATTTTCTCCCATTCTTGCCAGCACTGGGTTTTATCAGTCTAACTTTTGTCAGTCTGATAAGCAAAATATTGTCTCATAATTTTTGAAATTTGTGGCTCCTGACTTCTTGTGCAGTTAAATTCATATGCTTATTAGTATCTGACATTTTTCTCTCATGCTGTGACTTTTGAATTCTATGTCATATTTTTTGCCTGTTTGTGTTTTAAAAGATGAATTTTTTGAGTTCTCTTTTCCGATGACATATATTAACATTTTGTTAAATATATTATAAACAGATATTTGTGTCCGTTGTGTTTCCCTGGTTTTTATTTATGCTGTTTTACTGCCCAAAAGTTTCTAGTTGTCCCCCAGTCAAATCTATCCATTTTTTCTATTAAGGCTCTGGATTTTTTGTATTGTTTCTTTGCATCTACTACTGTCAAAAGGTTTTTTTTTTTTTTTTTTTTTTAAGAGAACTTTAATTATTTCAGGGATTGTTTTTGAATATTACACGAGATAAAGAATTAAATTAATTTTTCTCTGGATGCATAGTTCATTATCCCACTACCCTTATTGAAAAATTTATTTCTCCAATGAGCTGTAGTATTACGTATTACACATTATATTTTAATACGTTTATATCTATTCTGGACATCATTCTGTTTTGTCTGGTGCGCCCATCTGTATGCCGATAATACGCAATTTTGATAACTACTGTAAAAATAGTATAATACCCATCACCATAGGCAATTTATCAAGGCCTTTCCTTTTACAATTTTTTTTGATAATTATGATATATTCATTTTCCCATAAAGTTTTAGAATCAATTTTTCCAAACTAAAACCAAGATTTCTTTGGTATTATGTTACATTTGTGTATTAATTTGGAACAAATTGATATCATTGAGGCATTAATTTTTCACTTTCAGGAACTAGATCTCTGTGGGTATTTAGGTCTTTTAAGACTATCTTTCAAATTTTAATTTAATCTTATAATGCCATTATAATCTTATTGCGCAATTCTTTCTTTACTTAATCGTACTGTAGTATGAGCGTTTAGGTTCCCAAATCTTTACATTCATTAATGTTACAATGAACATATTTGTGGAGCAGTTTGCTTTCTGGAGGTCTGTCAGAAAGTATCCAGCCATGCACTATGAGAAATGGGGGCATTTACTGAAGAAGACACAAGATACAAGAACACAGGACAATGATGCCTGAGTCCCCTTCAACATAGACACCTTGGGACCTCACACAGTTCTCCTAATTGCCATCAGCTGCCCCGTTGTATTTTCCTGAATCTCATCCAAGGTCTGAAATCTCTTCCCTTTCAGAGGTGACTTTAGTTTGGGGGAAAGCCAGAAGTTGCAAGTTGCCAAATCTGGGCTGTAGGGGGGCTGAATTACCTGGGTGATTTGATGTTTTGCCAAAAAACTCTGCACAAGAAGTAATGCACAAGCAAGTGTGTTGTCACGTTGAAGCTGCCAGTCACCAGTTACCCACACCTCTGGTCCCCTGAATCATCTGAACTTTCCTTGGAGGGATGTTCAAGGTGAAAGCAAAATTTGACGCAGATTCGTTGCTCTACTCACTCAGTCATTTTGAATGCGACTGCCGCATAGTACACACACTCACTCAACAGTGTCTCCTGCCCCCACTGACTAGTACAGTGAAGTTATTATTGTTCACACATGTGCATTCCAGTCCACTCTCCTTGGCTGCCAGGTTACATTCCATGTGTCACAAACCATTCTTGCTGTATTGACAATGGCTGGACTTTTTCTGGACAGACCTTGTATTTTCTTATTACTACAGCTTTGTGATATAATTGGAAATCAAAAAGTGAGAAGAATCCAGCTTTGTTATTCTTGTTCAGAATTGGCTAATCAGAGTCTTTTGTTTTTCCATAAAATTTGTAGAACTTGTTTCAATTTCTCTAAAAAATGCTATTGGGATGTTGATGAAGATTGCATGAAATTCATAGATTGTTTTGTGAAATATGAACATTTTAATGATAGTGAGTCTTCCCATCCACAAGCATTGGATATCTCTCTATTTATTTGTATCTCCTTTAATTTCTTTCAGCAATGTTTTATCATTTACCGTGAACAAGTCTTTCACCACCTTAGTTAAGTTTATTTCTAAATATTTTATTTTTTTGACGCTATTGTAAATAGAATTGTTTTCCTAATTTCCTTTTCAGCTACTTTATTGCTAGTATATAGAAATGCAACTAATATTTGTATGTTGATTTTGTATCTTGTAACTTTACTGAATTTGTTTACTATTTTTAACAATTTTTTGTAGAGTTTAGAGTTTTCTACACATAAAATCATGTCATATTCAAATAGATAATTTTATTTCATTGTGATTTAGATGCCTTTTATTCCTTTTTCTTGCATAATTGCTCTAGGACTTCCAGTACTATGTTGACTAGAAGTGGTAGGAGTGGACAATCTTGTCTAGCTCTTTTTTTTAAAAGATTTTATTTATCTATCTTTAGAGGGGAAGGGAAGGAGAGAAGGAGAGAAACATCAATGTATGGTTGCCTCTCATGTGTCCCCTTGCTGGGAACTGTCCTGCAACCCAAGCATGTACCCTGACTGGGAATCGAACCACGATCCTTTGGTTCGCAGGCCCGCGCTCAATCCACTGAGCTACACCAGCCAGGTTTGCCTAGCTCTTGATCTTAGAAGAAAAGTTTTCAGTTTTCCAACATTGTATATGATGATACCTGTGAGCTTTTCATATATAAGCATTATCATGCTCAGCTATTTTTCTTCTATTCCTAGCTTGTTGACAGTTTTTTTTTTTTTTAATCAGGAAAGAGTGTTGGATTTTGTCAAAACCTTTTTTATGTATCTGTTGAGATCATCATAGGATTTTCATCTTCATTCTGTTAATTGATTTGCATATGTTGAACCATCCTTGCATTCCACAAATAAATCCCACTACTTCATGCTGCATGATCCTTTTAGTGTGCTGTTGAATTTGGTTTGGTAGTATTTTGTTGAGGATTTTTGCACAATTGTTCATCAGGAATATTACAATTTTGTTTCTTTTTTGGTAATATCTTTATCCAGCTTTGGTAACAGAGCAATGCTAGTCTTCTAAAATGAGTTTGTAAGGGTTTTCTCCAAAGTTTGTTAAAGAGTTTGAGAAGAATTGGTGTTCATTCTTCAAATGTTTGGTACAATTCACTAGTGAAGCCATCTGATTCTAGACTTTTCTATGTTGGCAGGTTTTTTAATTCCTGATGTAATTTCCATACTTAATGTTGGTTTGCTCAATTTTTTTTTTTTTCAAGATTCAGTCTGTGTAGATTGTGTTTCTAGGAATCTAGACATTCCTTGTAGGTTATTCAGTTTGTTGGCATATAATTGTTCATAATAGTCTCTTATGATCACTTTTACTTTTGTGGTATTAGATGTAATGATTCCTCTTTCATTTGTGATATTATTTATTTGAGTCTTCTGTCCTTTTTCTCAGGGTAACTAAAGGTATGTCAATTTTGTTTATCATTAAAAAGCACAATCTTTAATTTTGTAATTTTTTCTATTTGTTTTGTGTTCTCTAATTCATTTATTTCAGCTCTAATCTCTATTATTTTCTTTCTTCTGCTAACTTTGGACTTAGTTTTTTTCTTTATTTAGTTCTTTGTGTGTGGCTTAAAGTTAGGTTTTTAAAATATCTTTACTGATGTGGATGTTCATCACTATAAACTTTCCTCCTGGTACTGCTTTTACTGCATTCTACAATTCATGTTTTGAGTTTTCATTTTCATTTTTCTCAAGTATTTGTCTTAAGTAATTTTATGATTTCTCTTTTGATATCTTTTTTGACCCAGGGGTTGTTCAGGAATGTATTTTTTGATTTCCACATATTTGTAAATTTTCCAGTTATCCTTCTGCTATTGATTTCAAGTTTCATTTCACTGCATTTTGGAGGGATATTGGGATGAGTTCAGTTTTCTTAAAATGATAAGACTAGTTTTGTAACTAACATGTGCACTTTACTGAGAAGTGTTATATGTGTGCTGAGGAGAATGTGTACATTACTGCCATCAGGTCAAATGTTCTGTACATTTCTGTTAGGTCTAGTTTGTCCATAGGATTTTCTTGTCCTTTGCTTCCTTACCAATAAGAAAGTTTTGTCTGTATGTTCTACTCATTGAAAGTGGGTTATTGATGTCTTTTGTTATTATTTTTTTATTATCTATTTCTCCTTTCAGATATGTCAATGGTTGTTTTATATATTTAGGTACTTTTTTGTTGGGGGCATATGTATTTATAATTGTTATATCTTCTTGATAAATTGATCTTTTTATCATTATATAATGCCCTTTTTTGTCTCTACTAAAAGTTTTTGACTTAAAGTCAGTATTGCTGATATAAGTATAGCTATCTCTGTTTTTTCCTTATAATTTATGTGGAATATCTTTTCATCCTTTCATTTTCAGCCTATATTTGCTCTGAAATCTAAAGTGAATCTGTTGCAGATTGCATATATTTGGGTCCTGTTTTTTAAATTCATTCAGCTACTCTATGTCCTTTGATTGAGAATTTTAATTCATTTACATGTAAAGTAATTGTTGGTTGAAAAGGATTTACTAAAAAAAGTAAAGGATTTACTATTGATATTTTAACTATTTTCTGTCTGTCTTATAGTCCTTGTATTCTTCTTTGCCTCCCTTGCTGTCGTCCATATTTTGTTGATTTTTTGTAGTAATAAGCTTTGCTTTTTTTCTTTGTCTTCTATAGGTATTTTCTTTGTGATTAGCATGAAGCTTCCATAAAACATCTTATACTTGTGAGTCTGTTTTAAGCTGATGACACCTTTAGTTCCATTGCATATAAAAATGCTATACTTTGACTCTTATCCCCAGTACTTTAAGCTCCTGATGTTACAGTTTATAATACTTTATGCTACTGATATGGCAACTTGCATCTTTTTATATTGAGTATCTATTATCAGATATTTGTAGTTGTCATTATTCTTAATACTTTTGTCTCTAAACTTTATATTGAAATCAAAACTGATTTACATCATTACAGTATTATAATATTCTGCATTTGTCTATACATTTCTTTTTACTGGTGAGTTTTATTATTTTATATTTTTTCTTATTTCTGTTTAATGTTCTTTTATTTCAGCTTGACAAACTCACTGTACCATCACACAAGTTGCCAACATTTAATTTCATGAAGGTGAACATAAAGTCAGTCATTTAAAAGTGACGTTTAGTACATTCCCAATGTTTTGCAACTATCACCTCTATCTAATTCCAAACCTTTTTCATCACCCCCAAAGAAGACCCCATATCCACTCATTGAGCAATCACTCCCCACCCCTCTCTTCCCAGCCTCTGGCAATACCAGTCTGCTCCACATTTATGGGTTTACTTTTTCTGGTTACTCCATATTAATGAAATCAGACAATATGTGACTTTTTGTTCCTGGCTTCTTGCACACAACATACTGTTTTTTTAAGTTTATCTGCGTTGTAGGTGTATCATTACTTCATTTCTCTTCATGGATGAATATTATTCTATTGCACACATATGCCACATTTTGTTTATCTATTCATCCATTTGGGCTATTTTCAACTTTTGGCTCTTTTGAATAAATTGCTTAACTTTTGGCCCTCACTTTTTCATCTAAAAAGTGATGATGACAATTCACAGCTTCCAGGGTCATTGTGAAGGCTGGAGCTAATTCAGATCATGTGTCTGGCTCAATAAAAAGAAGCTATTATGAATATTTATTTTTTGGTGTGAGGCCAGAGGTAAAGATATATTAAAATTAGCCCACAGTTGGTTTGCAGACAGGATGAATGTTAGTATTTTTTAAACCATTAAAGACTTATCAGTTTGTCTCATCTTGCCCAAGATTTCTATCCATATTTGGGTTACAAATTTCATATTTTAGATATCCTTACTTTTGGGATCATTCATATTTTTGTTATTATCTTCACCTGTCTGCTTTCTTTGATTTCTCTGCTTTCTCTTAGTTTTGTTCATTGATTTATTTTTTCATTCATTCACTAATGAACAAATACCAGACTCAGTTTTAGGTGCTGGATTATACCAGGAAAAAAAACCAAACAAAACAGATTCATTTTGAGATCTCTTCCATGTATGCTGGTATTATTCATTATATTATATATATGTTTGGGAGGAGAAGAGAACTGAAGCAAAGGCACAGATGAACCATAAGTCAAGTGGTGTAATATGCTAAGCAGTAAAACGAAACAGAGAAAGGGGACAGAGAGGGCTCCAATTAAATCTGAGGGTCCATGTGGCCCTCTTTGGTAATGTAACAGCAGGACCTGGGGTGAGAACCATGAAGTGCATTCTGGGACAAGGCTCCTCCAATGAGGAAAGAGGGAAGCTGTGGGAGGGTTGAGCAGGGTGCCATGAGCTGACCTTTATTTGAGATGGATCACCCTGCCTGCTGTCACGGAAATATACTACTGAAAATGGTCATCTCTAGCCCCCTCCTTGCTTCCTTTCTCTGAGATTTTTGCCTTATAAGCCCTTCCTGAAAGTTCACTTTCCTGATAAAATCTTTCAGATTCAATTTTGTAAGCTGAGGCCATCTCTTTCTCCCCCCTCCATCTCTCAATTCCTTAGGGAAGAAGGAAAAACACTACACAAAGGAAGCGTTCACCACTGATTTTTCACCCTCTCAATAGCCTCAGGTGACAAGGACCTGTGGCTGGAGGCCATGACTTCTTCCTGGTTCAAACTGAAGACTTCCTTGAGCTTTGTGTTCACTAGTGCCTAAGGTGTGGGAATTGGGAAAAACCTTAGCGTATTTCTAGAACAAGGCTGCCTTTCTGTCTATATCAGTGTTCATTTTCCTGAATAAATTTAGGAGCAAGAAAGGTTATTTTCTACTTTCGGTGTCAGAAGTAAGAGTCAACAGATATCCATTTCTTCTGGGGATTTGGCTTTGGGAATTCTGTACCCTGGTTCTCCCTCCCCAAGATCCCCCTAGTTTCTCACAAGGAGAATCCACCCACACTCAGGACAGTATGACATGGTGGAAAAGCATTGGACTGGGAGCCAGAGGTCTGAGTCTCGGTCTGGACCCTCACTAACTAGCCATGGGCTAGTGAATGGAGAGGTGGCAGAGTGGAAGGGTAGTGAACAGGAGCTCGGGAGTCAGACTAACCAGTCTGAGTGTCTGGCTCCACAATTTACCTGGGCAAATTACTGAACTTCTATTTCCTTTTGTCTTCATTTATAAACTGGGAATGATAGTTGTACCTGCCTCACAGGTCTGCTTTGATATTAAATAAGATGATTGAAGTATAAGTACTTAGAATAACCCTAGGAATGCAATAACCTTTACAGTTAATATTATCATTGACAAGCCAACCATTATGTTCAAGTGCTGGAAAGTGTGTGTGTTGGGGGTGGGGGGGAGAGGTGAGAGAAAATCACAGATGGGTTGCCTCTTCTGCACCTGCAACCTAGTTATATGCCCTGACCTGGGATCGAACTGCAACCTTTTGATGCATAGGATGACGCTCCAGCCAACTGAAGTACCCGGCCAGGGCATAAGCTATGGTTTTTGACACATTGAACACGTCATGAAGTTAACTTAATGTGTCCTGACCAGCAATAAGGGAGAGAGAAAGGAGGAAGTATTTTACAGATAGTAAGGCTAAATACTGTTTTATAAATATTTCACTTCAGTTATTTAATATAGACATCATGCTTATCAAAATAAAATAAAATATATGAATTAAATTTATATTGGGTCCTGAATTAAAAATGTATTTTTCTCTCCAGGTTGTGATGCTTCACAATCACAGAGCCATGTTCCGCTTTAGAGGCTGGGAGATCGACGGCCAGAAAAGGGAAGGCTTTTCCAGGCAGGTCACAGAACTGGGCCGGGGCCGGATGAGCCCATGGCATGAGAGTGCCTCTGTGCGTCTAGTGACTGTTAGACCTGTGGTTTCCCACCGTTTTCATCCCATGGTGCACGTAAAGTAATGACTAAAATTCTGCGGCACACCCCAAATTGTGCTGATCTGACCAAAAATAAGTATTATTTTGATTTATTCACACTGGATGGCTATTGTTGGGCTGGCTGTTGTCGTTTTTTTATTTGACAGTCTAAGGAGAAAGAGGTCAGTGCCCGTGACTGAAGAGTCAGGTACTGCATGTTTGAAAAATTCTTGCGGCACACAGTTGAAGATCGCTGCTGGACGTTGGCAACACAGTTCATGAGATGGAGGCCTCCAGCCAGATCTCATCTCAGAGTCTAAGGAAACCTGATCCTTTGTAAACATCTGAAAAGCAAGATGCGCACTGTGCCTGAGAGACTGGCTACCAAATGGCTTCGGTAACAGCATCTGCCTGCCAGGTTCCCTACTCTCTCTGCATCCGGATTGACTTGCTTTTCCATCTGCATCTCAGCAGGAAACAGTCTTCCTAGGCACACCTGCCTGCTAGCGACCTTCAATGCAGGGGGAAAAAAGACACCAGGGGGTCCTGTTAAAAGTGATTTTCTTTATTATCACTTAATGCTATTGTTTTCAGCTTGGAAGCAAGAGCTACAAGAAATTTCTCTGAGCCTGCCTCTCTTCTTGCTTGTCATTTGTTCTCTCCTTCTCTTATACTTCCTACATGGAAAGTCACGAGTCTAGGGCCTTTCCCTGGCTTTCCAGAAAACAACGCTTCCTCGTATTTTCATCTAGAAGGTGTTATGCACGTTTCCTCCTTAATCTGAAGGTCTTTGCTGGAGCCTAATGGAGACTCAGGTGACGAATGGCTGTGCAGGCACACCGGCGCTCTGCTCGCTGCTGACTTTCCTCAGCCTCGTGCCAGCAAGCGGTGCTTGGGAGTTTTGTGAACGAGGGTCCCAGCTCAGATTGTAGGTGCTCTGGACCTCCATTTAACTGCATCTCAAGGCAGGCTGTGGCTGTGGGTAGGGACTGGTTTAAGCAGAACCCAAACCAAACCAAAACAAAAAACCCCACCAGTTCTCAGGAACCAGAGGGGTCAGGATGGGCCATTTGGAGAGTGTAAACACCCTTCCCATATGCTGTTTTCTTCCAGATATTATAAACACATTGGCCTTCAATTTCATGAGTAGGGAGGGGACAGAGAAAGGAAGAATGTGGGGTATGGAGATAGATAGAGCTAGAGAGAGGGAGAAAATGGAAGGGAAGAGCAGGGAAAGGAAGAGAGGAGAGAGGAGGAGGGAAGAAGGCAGGAGAGGTGAGGTGAGGCGAGGAGAGCAGAGGGGAGAGGAGCGAAAGGGGGTGAGAAACAAGTGTATTTACTTTTCTTAACTGTCCTTGCTCCTTTTCAGCTGGTTTTTCAGGCTGGGAACACTGACCAACCCTGCCACATGCACGCGCTCTCAGTCCCTGCTTATTTTTATGATAGTCATCCACCCAAATGAGTCAGGTGCCCCAGGTCCTGCTGCACGTCCCTGGGACAGGAGGTGGGGCTGTGGGAGCAGAGGCAGGAGAAGGGATGTGAGTAGTTTCCAAGGCATGGAAATCTTGTCACTCCCACTCTGAATAAATCATCAGCACCTCCAGCCACTTAGAAAGTGAGAGAAGAGACAAAAGCCACGAACTTATCATTTTATCTGCTGTTCTTTCTTTTTCTCTTTAATGTTAAAGAGAAGGCAGATTCTTTCTGTCTAACATATGGTGCATTGAACAAGCTGCTTCCTTGTGGAGTGAGAAAAGCCACCAATGGGGCTGAGTGGGATGGAGTTATGAGGGGACATTTGGTAAGCTGGCCGCTCACCAGCTCCTGCCAAAGAAGCTGGCCAGTGGCTTCGGGTGGCCCTTCTCAGGCACTCTCCCGCACCGCTGGCGTTCCTTTACTGGCTGAAATCGTGAAACCAACTCTCACTCCAGATGGGAGGAAAGGGGCAAGTATAGAGAATTTCCACCTCAGAATTTATAACTAGGGAAAGAGGTCAGCTGGCTAAATGGTAGAGTGTTTTCCCTTTTGCCCCCTTCACCCCGTCTGCTGCCAGGGAAGGCAATTCACAGAAGTCGTATGTGCCAAGGCTTCTTTTGTGGGCAGGATGTGGTTGCCAAGGCAAACACATCACTCTGCACTCAGGTTGAAAGGCAAACAACATCACTGGATGTTTATATAATAAGGCAGACCTTAGCACCATCGTGGGGATTCATGGCTCCCATCCTATCCTGGGGATAAAGTGATTTGTGTTGTGTGCTTTGTGATCCCTGACAAAGAAGACACCTACTAAGCGGGGCCCCCAGTGACTGACTAGGCTCAAATTTTGAAAAACAGAGCCTAGCAGCCATTTCTACACAAGGGCCTCTCACGCAAACCCGTACTTCAGCGACAAGTTTGCATTGAACTGCCTGTCTGCACTGTGCTCCTACCCTCTGAGCCAGGCCTTATAAAGGAGGTGCTGGAATACCATTGCAACTAGTAGGACCGAGGCTTTCCCCATCCAATCAGAGCTGCGCAACTCCAACCAACCAGTGCCTCCATTCTCACCAATCAGGACAGTGTCCTTTGGATCAATCACACTGCAAGGATTTGGAGTCCTTATTTGCAAGAGGATGGATCCATCAGGGACCAGGGGTGCACACTTCTGTTCACGTAAGTCCTCTCTGACCTGGAGCACGCACTTTCCCTTTCCGCAGCAGATTGAAGACAGCACCTCCCTACGTGAGCTGAATCACTGGAGATGTCCCGCTGCAGCCCAGTGGAGGGGAGCTCTGGCCTCAGGGCTGCCTCACAGCCACGCCATTGTCACAGGCCTGCTGTATCACAGCTGAGCTGTTTTGCACTGAATATAGTTTTCCTCTTCATCAACTGAGAATTTGATTACTGTTGGCATTGAATTGGTGCCAACCACAATCACTTGACAAGTTGTACCACTTGCTTTCTCTCATGCAGCATTTAACCTGGTGTTGCAGATGCTCTCAGGCTAAGCAGAAATTACTCCTTTGCTTGAGTTGGTTTCTTAGGCTCTTCCCGAACTAGAAGGGCCACAGGACCGTGATGGTCACGGGAGTTTACGCTCTGACCGAGAGTGGGACTGCTCACCCAGCTTTCTGCTGTGTACTCTTGTCATGAACACCTTTCTTAGAAGGAAACAGTGGCTATCTTCATCAAGTACACAATTCTTCCAAGGAATAATACTTTTCGTAATGTTAAATCTCTAATGCTGCTATTACAATATTGCCTAATTGCGTAGTTTAAGTTTCCATGCCTGCAACAATGTCACTTCTTGTATATATAATACAGAGGCCTTAAATGACAGCTATAGCATTAAAATGAAATACATCTCATAGACTTTTTTCAAAAAGTGGAATAATTTACTGTAAAATCTATGTTCACAGTTTTTCTTGAAAAACACCGTTTCCACGGAACTCACATTCCCAGCTGTCAGTGGTTCACTTTTACTGAGTGGCTGTGGACCCCAGTCTCTCCAGTTCCGGCCAGTCGGCACCACTCACTATTATCGCCCAGGCCCTGAAGCCGTGTGCGGTTTTTATTATTATTTACTTGCATTGTTTTTCTTACACTAGAAATACATTTTTCTGTGCTAGGTTGCTTTTAAAAGTGAGAAAACGGAAATTAAACTGGTAGAGCCATAGGTTTCTAGGGGAACACGTGGAAAGATTATAATTGTTAAATGGAAGAGTAGTTTTTTAGACCCAGACTTGCTTCACTCATTCAGGTTGCCTTCTGCATGTGTTTGCGATTGCGACCCCTGTCGCGTCCCGTTGCCCTCTCCACACACTGGGAAACCCAGCTCACTTGCTATAGCTTGTCCTCTATCATGCCTCCGAGCGTCCACCTCATTCCTTTTATAACATTTCGAAGAAGCTAATGTCAAATGAACCGAGAAAATAAACAACCAACTGGTCGGATAAGACTAGAATTCACCATGGTCAAAGGACAAAAATAAAATTCAGAGATAATAAGAGATGAGGAGATGTGTTTTTTTCCTTACTGCTGACGGGTTGGAGAAACAAAGTGACTATATTTTGAAAAATCACAATTAGGTCTCATAAAGGACAGACTTTTACATTTCATCACACATAGGTACATAGGTATAATTTGCATTAATTTTCTTCAAGATGCACATGTAATATTCTGCCAAGGTACCCAAGGTGCTGATTATGAATATCCTTCATTTCTATGAAAGTCTCTCCTTAGAGATTTTAGAAAAATACTTTGAGGCAGAAGAGAACTTCCAAGACAAAAATCACAATCTATCAAATTCAGAAACTAGTTTTTTTCCTGTTAGTAAAAAGACAATAGAATGTGAGAGATTAGAGCACAGATATAGTAATATTGAAAAAGGCGGATCTTTCATTAAATATTGCCTCAGTATCTACTACAGATCCAGGGGAATCTCATACATCCCTAAGGCACCGCGGAGCACCTCCTATAGTGAATACAAGGGATGTACAATCCCCAGTGAATACCAGCTCAGTGACCAAAGCAGTCAAAATTAGGCAAATCCTTTCTGTATCAGAAAGGACTGACTCGTCCAGAATGAGCTATGGAAAAAATGTGGTGTTAAAGAGAGATAAGCTGTAAAAAATTAACTGTGGAGGTGGGGGGTGGGGGGTCAGGAGAAGAGGGAGCTTAGAAGCTCAAGGAAGGAACTTGTTCTGAACTTAAAATGAGTTATTTTGCAAGAATACATATTCAGGGTTGTATGTGAAGGGCCAGGGGACGTTTTAGAGGTAAATAGCTAAGAGACAAAGATTTCCTGGATTATAGGAAGAGAAAGATATCTTCACACATGCACGAGTATTTAACATTTCCCATATCTTTTTTATCATTCTGTGTGTATGTATATATACATGTATGCACATCTCTCCCTTTGTATATTTTTGTATAGAAATATAGGAAGAGATAAGCATATATACATGCATACATATATATGTACACACACAAAGTGAGAAATAAAATCCATATATAAGTACATTGATATATAAATGAATATGTATATTACTGTTCTCTCTCTCTCTCTCTCTCTCTCTGTGTGTATATATATATATATATATATATATATATATGTTTTCCCCAACACAACATATGGTAAAAAGTTGCAAGTAGCACAAAACTACATCTACCCTTAAATGCTTTAGCAAGCATCATCATATAGACATTCTCCTATATAACCATGATCATATAATGGCATTCAAGAAATTTAACATTAGACAGTAATATCACTGATATACAGTCCATACCCAAATTTCCAAAATTGTCCCTGAATGACCTTTATAGCTTATGTGTGTTTTTTCCAGACCAGCGTTCATTTGGGGGTCACCTTTTGCATTTGATTGTCATGCCTCTTTACTCTGGACCAACCACCCTGCCTTCCATGACAGTGATATTTTGAATGATTTCGCACCAGTAATCTTGTGCCTTCCTGTTTTTAATCTAAACATATGTGTGCACAAAAACATGCGTACACACATGTATGCTGCCAGGTGTCTGTTTTGAGTTTTGGTTTCACTAATAGATAGATTTCCTTGTTTAAGAGCATAGGCTCTGAAGTCCAATGGCCTTGTTGGAATCACAGGTCCATTTACTAGCTATGGGATATTAAGCAAGTTACTTAACCTCTCTGTGCCTCAGCAATATCTCAGTAACGGGTATAAAATAAGTATAGTAGTGGAACATTCAGGTTGGGGAAACTGTGGAGGTGCTGGGAGAGTGGCTTGCGTAGAGAGAGCATTGAAGCTTTGAACTCTTTCCCTATAGTTTGCCCTACACATCTCTTTATCTGGCTGTTCCTGAGTTATATCCTTTATACAAGCAGTGAAAGAAAGGAACATTACAGAGCAGATATAAAGAATGCGAAGTTTCTGAGGGGACCCAACATGGTGGCAGAGTAGGTAGAAATGACACTCACCTCTTTCCAGGATTATATAAAAAATATAGCTTAGTTATAGAACAATCAATCTGAATAACCACCTGAAGACCTGCTGAACAGATCTTATAACTAAGGATTTACAGAAGAACCTGTGTCAAGATTAATAAGAAGGGTAGAGATGGGAAAAGATCTGGCCCACACCCATGTGCAGTGGCTGAAAAGCCAGAGGAATATCTCAGCTGAAGAGGTCCCCCCAGAGGAGCAAGGGGTCTCGATGCCTTGCCAGACTGCTGCAAAGTCCTGACGGTCCCAGGCAGGTAGTGGCTGGCCTTGGTGATCCTTGAAACTTTTGCTGACTGGCCTCTGACTCAGCACTGGTGTCAAGTCTGAATCTGTACAGACTTGTTGAACTCTAGCCTCCCTGACCTGCTGACTCAGGGAGGGTCTGTATCACATAACTTTCACTGCCTGAGGCTCTTTCACAGGCTGAGCCTAATGGAGGCAGTGGATCTTGGGGGTCTTTGGGGCTTTTGTGGACCTGGCCCAGGCCCAGTACTGGTAGCAGGCAGCTTTAGTGCTTAGCTTGGCTCCTCCCACAAAAAACCCCAGGCCCAGCACAGGTAACTGCCAAACATGGGTCCCTTAGTAACTCCTAACAGGTATCCCAGGGCTGCTCACAGGCAGCGTCTGGCATTGACTGCACTGGAATTCCTCCTAAGAAGACCCAGAACCAACATACCCAGCTGGCTTCAAAACACATCAGAACACAACCTGATTAGCTCCACAAATGGCACACCCGAAAGATCTCAGTAGGCACCGCACCCTGCCGAGGCAAATTCCACCTCATTGGATCAGTCCCCACACAGGAGCTTCTACTCTGTGGTAGAGACCAATCTTCAGAGGCAACCAGTTGGTCCTATTCATGATCAGGCCAACAGCAACAAGAGTCGACCACATCAGGAGAGTTCATATGACCCACATAAGGGCCACTCTTGGAGCCCTCAGCTCAGGGAATCAGGGTAACTGTGCCACTGAGCCCTGTAGGACAGCAAGTATTCAAGACCATCCTACAGATACTGGGAGAAAGAAATAAAAAAATACTTTGTGACAAATGAAAATGAGAACAAAGCAACCAAAAATCTACGGGACACAAAGAAAGCAGGCCTAAGAAGGAAATTCATAGTAATACAGGTCTACCTCAAGAAACAAACAAACAAAAATCTCAAATAAACAACCTAACCTTATGGCTAAAGAAAGTAGAAAAAGGACAACAAAGCCCAAAGTGAGTAGAAGGAAGGAAATAATAAAGATCAGAGTGGGAATAACAAAATGGAGTCTAAAAAACACTAAAAAAAAAAGAAAAAGAATGAAAATTCTTGGAAAAAATGAACAAGACTGATAAACCTCTTTAGACTCAAGAAAAACAAGATAGAGGACCCAAATAAATAAAATCAGAAATGAAACAAGAGAAGTAACAACTGACACCACAGAAATACATAGGATTTTAAGAAAACATAACAATTACATGTCAAAAAGTAAGACAATATGGAAAGAATGGATAAATTCCTAGAAACATACATGGCTGAATCAAGAACCAGAAAACCTGAAAAGACCAATTACAATCAGTGAAATTGAAACAGTAATCAAAAAACTCCCCAAAACAAAAGTCCTGGATTAGATGGCTTCACAGATAAATTTGACCAAATATTCAAAGAAGAATTAACACTTATCCTCCTCAAACTCTTCCAAAAAATTCAAGAGAAGTAAAGACAAATTCATTTTAAGTCCAGCATTATCCTAATTCCAAAAAAAGATAAAGAAACTATAAAGAAAGAAACTTATAGGCCAATATCCTTGATGAATGTAGATACAAAAATCCCCAACAAAATATTAGCAAACTGGATGCAGCAGTACATTGAAAAGATGACACACCATAAGCAAGTGGGATTTATTCCTGGGATGCAAGGATGTTTCAATATTTGCAAATCAATTAATGTGATATACCACATAAACAAAATGAAAGATAAAAGTCATGTGACTACATCAAAACATGCCAAAAAAGTATTTGACAAAACCCAGCACTCATTTATGATAAAAATTCTCAGCAAAGTGGGAATAGAGGGAACATACTTCAGCATAATAAAGGTCATATATGAGAAATGCACAGCTAACATCATACTCCATTGGCAAAAACCTAAAGCATTTCCCTTAAGATTAGGAACAAGGCAGAGATGTCCGCTTTCACCACTCTATTCAACATAGTACTGCGAGTCTTAACCACAGTAATCACTCAAGATGAAATAAAAGGTATTCAAATTAGAAAGAAAGAAGTGTGGAATTGTCATTATTTGCAGATGACATGATGTTATATAGAGAGAACCCTAAAGATTCCACTAAAAAACCCTACTAGAATTGATAAATGAGTTCAGTAAAGTAGCAGGATATAAGAATAATATCTAGAAATCAGTTGCATTTTTATGTGCCAGTAATGAATCATCAGAAAGGGAAATTATGAAAACAATCTTATCACAATTGCTTCAAAAAGAATGAAATACCTAAGAATAAATCTAACCAAGGATATAAAAGACCTGTACTTGAAAAATTATAAGACAGTGATGAAAGAAACTGAAGAAGATACAAATAAGTGGAAGCACATACCACATTCACGGATAGGAAAAATTAACATCATTAAAATGTCCCTACTATGCAAAGCAGTCTGCAGATTCAATGCAATTCCTATCAAGATACCATTGTTGTATTTCACAGACTTAGACCAAATATTTCAAAAATTTATATGGAACCACAAAAGTCCCTGAATACCAACAGTGATCTTGGGAAAGAAGAACAAAGTTGGAGGAATCACACTACCTAATATCAAACTATACTATAAGGCCAGAGTAATCAAAACAGCATAGTACTGGCATAAAAACAGGCACATAGACCAATGGAAAAGAATAGAGAGTCCAGAAATAAACCCACGACTTTAGAGTTAATTAATATTTGACAGAGGAAGCAAGCACCTACATTGACCTAAGGATAGTTTATTCAATACATGGTACTGGGAAAATTGGACAGATACGTGCAGAAAAATGAAACTAGACTGCCTTCTTATACCACACGCAAAACTAAATTCAAAATGGATTAGAGCCTTAAATGTTAGACCTAAAACCATACAAATCCTAAAAGAAAACTTAGGCGGTAAAATCTTGGACATTGCTTATAGCGATATTTTATATGTCCTAAGGCAAGGGTAACAAAAGAAAAAATAAACAAATAGGACTACATCAAACTAAAAAGCTTTTCCACAGCAAAGGAAACCATCAACAAAATAAAAAGGCAACCCACAGAATGGGAGAACATATTTGCTGCTACATCTGATAAGGGGTTAATATCCAAAATTTGTAAAGAACTTATAAGATTCAACACCAAAAAAAAAAAAAAAAACAACCCCCAAAAACCCAATCCAATTAAAAAACGGGCAAAGGACCTGAATAGACACTTCACCAAAGAGGACATACAGAGGGCCAATAGACATATGGATAGATGCTCAACATCACTAATCATCAGAGAAATACAAATTAAAACCACAATGATAAAAAATTAAAAAAATAAAACCACAATGAGATATCTTCTCACTCCCATCAGAATGGCTATCACCGACAAATCAGCAAACAACAAGTGCTGGTGAGGATGTGGAGAAGGGGGAACCCTAGTGCACTGTTGGTGGGATTGCAGACTGGTGTAGCCACTGTGGAAAGCAGTATGAAGTTTCCCCCAAAAATTAAAAATGGATCTGCCTTTTGACCCAGCAATCCCACTTCTGGGAATATATCTGAAAAACCCTGAAACACTAACTTAAAAACACATAAGCACCCCTATGTTCATTGCAGCATTACTTACAATTAGCAAGATATGGAAGCAGCCCAAGTACCCATCAATAAATAGATAAGTGGATAAAACAACGATGGGACATTTACACAATGGAATAGTTCTTGGCCATAAAGGAGAAGAAATTTTGACCCTTTGTGACAGCATGGATGGACCTGGAGAAGAACATTATGCTAAGTGAAATAAATAAACCAGTCAGAGAAAGACAAATACATTATGATTTCATTCATATGTGGAATCTAATGAACAAACTGAACAAATACCCAAACAGAGACAGACTCATGGATGTAGAGCAGGCTGACAGCTCTGGGCAGGTGGTTAGGGGTGGAGGGATGCAGCAAAAAGGCAAAAGGACTCCTGGACTTGGACACCAGCGTTCTCACTGCCTGGTGGAGGGGAGTATAAGGGGAATAAACGGTGATGAAATAATGCAATAAAAATGCTTTCTGTAAAGGTATTTGAAATCTTACCTAGTACAAATGGAAATTCACTCATGTAACTTCCTTTCAATAGATGTTACCAATTTAATAAAATTATTAAAAATTATTGAACATCAGAGATTTTATTATAACCCTAGCACAATTTTACTTAATATTAGTCAGACAATTCTGCCTTTGCTAAGGGGTATGCATCCATTTTAATTGATATATAAATCTGTATCCTAGATGGTAAAAGTATATGAAGATTGGCATTAACTATGGAAGTTGTTTTGTTTTGTCCCCACTGAGTAGAATTGGGTAAGCATTCTGAGCAGAGAAAACACAGCATTGTGGGAAAGAACATTTGCTGTGGAGAGAGACAATCTGGCTCCGCCCTTTAGTGGGTATGTGGCATTGGGAAAATAATGCAACACTTTTGCACCTTAATTTCCTGTTCTGTGAGAAAGCGTATGACACAGTGCCTAACACACAGTGACTACATTCAATTAATGTCCCTTACCCTTCCTTGTTCCCTTTTCTCTCCCTCCCTTTTCCTTCCTTCCTTGTCTCTCCCCCCCTTCCTCTCTTCTCCCCCTGCTTTTTTTCCCTTGTATCTTCCACATGTTTCCACTCCCTCTTCTTCCCCCTTCTAGGGTACGTAAGCCAAAGCTAGGTATGCAAGTTAAGACAAGGTCCCAGGAAATACTGTGAGACTTTTAATGAAAGATCCCATCCACTCCCCCTGCTGGCTTGAGAAATACTGCATCCATGCCCTACATAAATCTCTGCCCCTGGGGTGGGTGCACCTATGCAAGGGAAGTATCTGCCTTTCTACACGGCAATGCCAGGTCTCCAGAGAGCTCTGCCTGCCTCTCAAGTTAGTTGGAGCTTGACTTTCTTTATTAGAAAACATCACCTTCTGTTCCTCAGTGAGACAAAGATATGCAGTGCCAACTCCTTTGGTGATGGGAACATAATGGGTTAAATATTGCAGTTTTCAACAGAAAACAGGGATAGGGTGCTGGGGGGGTGGTGGGGGGGAGCGGCAACTCTGCACCAGCAGGAGCAGAGGGTGCCTCCGGCTCAAACATCCCCAGGGCAGCAGTTAGGGTGCCCCTGCTGCTGCATGATGTCATGCAGGACCGCCTCGTCGGGGCGGCTGAGAAGGCAAGTCTGCCTGTGTCTGCCATTTTTCCTTTCCGGAGAGGTTAAAGGGCCAGTTCTCAGACAGTTAAGTGGCCGAAACTTTTCACACTCTTAAGACTACTGAGAGCCCCCAGAAGCCTTTATTTATGTGTGAAGGTATTTATCATATTAGAATTTTCAAAGGAAAATATTAAATGTTTATGTATTAATTCTTCCAAAATAATAATAAAAATCTATTACATGCTAATGTAATGTTTTTATAGAAAATTATACTTTCCAAAACCCATTGTGTAAGGAATGACATTGTTTTACACTTTTGTAAGTTTCTTTTAAATCTGGGTTAATAGAAAACAGCTGGATTTTCATATTTGCGTCTGGTTTTAATATGTTGCAATATGTTCCTTTGATTGAAGTCTCTGAAGAAAAGCTAGCTGTATATAGTTGGAAAGGGCATTTTAATATCTTAAGTATCTTAATAGCCTATTTAGATCAGCATGGATATTCTTCCTGGAAACAACACCGGAAGTCACAAGCAGGGATTGCTTCCGAGCGAGTGGCAGTGTGCAACGTGCCACGGTGTCCGTGATGTTTCGGGAGCTGTTGCACTGAAGTCCACCGCCCTGCACTCTGAGTGGGTCTTTCACGGGCGCGTGATTCTGAACCACCACGGCCAGGCCGTTTCAAAAGTCCTGGCTCGCTGCACTGTCAAGGTCTCCCGAAGGGCGACGCCCTTGACTGCACACCATCCAACCACCATGTTAACTGGTACCCTGAAGTCCTCAAGTACTGGCGAACCGCCAGGCTCCCAGCAGTGCATTTTCTCAATTTCTAGTTTTTCTGGAAAAACTCAGGTTTTATTGGCAGTGAATGCTGTCCGTTGTTTTCCCCGACACGACAGGCTCGCTTTGTTTGTATCTGAGGTAAGTTCTGTCACGTTTCAAGTTGGAGTTGCCAAAATCTGTTGTTCTTTCTTTTTAGTGAAACTGATATTTTCTGAAAAAATGAAAAGCAGCTGGTTTAGCTTGCCTGTCAGTCACTCGCGCTTGTCTTCTCACAGCTGTTGCACGTGTTTCTTTCTTTCTTTTTTATTTTTATATTTCACAGTTGCTCCATTATTTCCCCCCTATGCCCCCCTCCACCCAGCCCACCCTCACCTCCTTAGTCAACCCCCTGCCCCATTGTCCCTGCTCATGGGTCCTTGGTACATGTTCCCTGACCAATCCCTTCACAGACGACCACTATACTTGTGCACTAGGAAAATGTTCAGGGAAACTTCCCCTTTTATCACACAGTGTAAAGGATCTGCAGTCAATGTTTATGATTTCACATGATTAATCAGTTTCACTGCTTTGTTAAGGATGTCCTCAGGTGCAACTGTTTTGCTCGTTCCTCGGGCACGCGTGTCTGTTAGCACAGTGTGGGGGTGGGCCTGTCTTGTTTACACTGACGTGTCAGCCACTTTGGCTTTCAGCAGCACAGATGTCAACACAGGGCACATAGTTTGACCTTATAGTCCCAGCTCCAAAAGGGCCTCAGGTATCCCTAGTGGTCTGTGGACCATATCCTGAGAATCACTGTGTTCGAGGCCATGGGCCAATTCGGTTTTAATTTGGCCGGCATGCTTTCTGCTAGGCTCGGGGAGAACACTTGATCGTCCGAAACCTAGTCTTCAGGAGCGAAAAACCTGGTGGAGAAGACACATACACGTACGATGAGGTAAAGACCACACTAAACACTGGGTACTATGGATGCTGAGGAGGGAATAATTCTTTTGACTGGGGGAGGTCAGGGAAGACTTGTCGAAAAGGCCATTTTCCAAGGCATTGGCTCATGTACACGTGTAAAGATTTGAACCATTAGGGGATGGCGAGGAACCTGCGTTGGCTGGGTGACAGGGAGCCTCAGAATAGGTGGTTCCGTGAAACTGGGAAGACTTCCTAATTCCTAAAGAATCTTGGAGAAAAGAACATGTACATAGTTACATTTTTATCCAATTTCCATTGAAAGTCATTATCCATTTATTTGCATTTTTCAGCGTTGTGAATGTACCATGGATTCTCTCTAGATTCACCAAGTAGGTTGGCCACTCTTGTCAGAAGCCTTTTTTGTGTACTAAGGATCTTTGCAAGTTGTGTGCAGAGTTGGGAGGTGGAAGCAAAGTAGCGATTATATGCATAAGTAATGGCAAAGCACAATAAGGTTTTTTGCCAGAACGAAGGTGTACATTGTAATTATCTAAGGGAGGGTTTATTTCCTGGTAGTTCCTAAGAGCATCTAGAGAACTGATTTTATTCTCCTCCGAGGTAAGCATTTGTTAAAAGACACCCACAACTTAATTCCTTTAAGGAGTTACTCTAATAGATGTGTTATTTTCTCCCTTTCTACAATAAACGTCAATTAAATATAATGTAGTGGATGTTAAGTGGACAGTAATTTGCCAAGCACTTCAAAATCATAGAGTATCCCACACAGGTCTGTGGGAGGTGAGGGAAAATGCATTGAGGGTTTTTGGTTCACATGCAGGAGGCTAGGAAGTGAATGCTCACTTTACCAGGGATGTCCAACCTTTTGGTGTCTCTGGGCCACACTGGAAGAAGAAGAGTTGTCTTGGGCCACACGTTAACTGCATTGCAGCACATAATCACAAAAAAAATCTCATAATGTTTTAAGTAAATTTACGAGTTTGTGTTGGGATACATTCACAGCTACCCTGGGCCACATGTGGCCCGTGGGCCATGGGGTGCACACTCCTGCCTAGAGTATTCGACCAGGTCCAGGAGCTACCCTGTGCAGCGTATGCAAGTGGGAGGGGGTGGGGAAGTGGGTAGACCCAGGAGGAGGGTGGATTTAAGGAGGGAGGGATATTTAAACCTTGCAGGGTTTTTGTAACGTGTCTTCTTCCAAAAGGAAAATAAAATCCATTATGAATTCTTTTATATATAAGTGTTATACATGAAATAGGAATAGAAAAGATTAGTTATTCCACACTATTTGCCTAATGTCTTTACTTTGAAAGAGGCTGGACTTTCGTTCTCTGTGCCTTGTAAAGTGCCAGAGACCACCTAAATAGCGAGATTTTCAGGATTAGGTTAACTTAAAAAAGGTATTTTTTCACTACTTATGTGGAGGAAAGTGTCACACTTTTATCACAGTTTAACCGAAACAGGAGGACGCACATTTTTTCTGTACCTGCTTTTTTTTTTTATCATGGATCAAAGCATGTGCAGAAGATTAATTTATTGTTCGTCAATAGAGAAATACTAGCAATAACAGAACTAGAGAAATATCATTGAAAATCTTGAACAAATATTATTACACAGTTGTATGATAATTTAGAAATACTGTTCCCCAAATCCAGACCTGAACACTCTTTGTCAGTGCAGCCAGACCAGTCTTCTAAAAGTTCCAGCAAACTGAATTGAATCTAGGCTTTTAATGTTGGCCTCCCACAATGAGGAGAAAAGGTGGGGTTGAAGGCAGAGGAAAGGGGTCTCAGAGCCCATCTCTAGGTATCTCCACCAGAGCCCATGGTTCTTACAGATACTCTCTGATCCCAATTTTTTGGGGGGGACATTGGTTTCAGAGGTGCTGGACAGAAAATGAAACCGCCCCACCCGATGCTTTAACTGATTCACAGACGTGGTGGGCCCCTGCAGAAGGCCCCGGGGTTGGCCCCGTATGCCCCCTGAACACGCTAAAACTGGTCAAAGGGCAGAGCTGAGTCGGAAGGCACCGTTCTGGGCTTTTCATCCAAAAGAAAAGTCTTCCCATGACAATTTAGAGTCACTCTCGCTTTCAAGGAATCATTTGGGAAGATCTTGCCTGTGCATTAATCGAGGAAAGCGAGTTGCAGCCCGTGGGACTCTCGGTCTTCCCTGCAGTAGCACTGTCCGTGTTGGTAAGATTGGCCATGTTTCGAAAGTGGCAAGAAACGCCATTTCTGCTGCTGAGCAACCGCAGCCTCCCCAGCGCTCACCATCCATCTGAAAGGAGCAGTTTCAGTAAGCGTGTGCCTTTCTTGCCCAAACCTGCAGCGCTCGAAAGAGCGTCCCCTTGATATTCTAAATCATAATGAAGGCCCCTTCCTAACGAAGCTAAAATGTATTGTGAATCTTCCACATGCAAAACACTGGGTGTGTTGAACCCACCAAGAAAAACAAGCTCTGGCCCCTATCTCTCAGGAATCTCCAGTTTTGCAAAGGACAATCAGTTACGTAGGTGATTTTAATATAAACGAGTTCCTGGTAGGTGTTACAATGGAGATGGAGGAACAATATCTCACAAAGTGCATGAACATACGCAGGAAGTACAGGTACACGCTTATATGCCATATGCACGTACACTGACCGGATTCTACATTTCTGAATAGGTCTAGTTAACTCACATTATATATCTCAAGTACTTTTATTGCAGTTTAACTGAAAGAGGAGGATGCACATTTTTCTGAATGTGAATACCTGTTTTTTTAGCATAGATTAAAGCATATTAGGGGATTAATTTATTATTCATCAGAAGAGAAATACTAGCAGTAACAAAACTAGGAAGACACCATTTAAAATCTAGTACAAATTTTATCACACAATCTTGTGATAATTTAGAAATACTGTTCTGCAAATCCACACATGAACACTCTCTGTCAACGCAGGGGAGATAAATGCATAATATAAATGGGGTTAACACGTGAGAAACATTCAATGAAACATGAAGTATTGCTGGAATCTGATGAGGTCAGCCCGAACGTGGGAGCAAGGTGAACAGGGGAGAGATTTGGGGCAGTTTTATAGATCTTATGAAGTGTGCCAGAAGGGATCCTCAAAGGCTCAGACATTCTCAAACAGTAGCAGAGTCACCAAACACTCAAAGAAGAACCTCCCTGCCCCGCTGCCCACCACTATAGTGTATTATGTCGGGAGCACAAGGGCAATGAGACACACGTGAGACCCGCCCTCTGGGACCTCCCAATACATTGGGAAAACAAACAGCTCAAAATGTGCTGAAGGACACATGAAGGATTTAGCTGAGAAAATCTGAAGGAGTCTAGGAGAGCTTCCCAAGTTCAGGGTGGGTGGGAGAGTTCAGGGGCTGGAAGAAGGCATCTGGGAGGGGATGGCATTTGAGCTGGCATTCAGGGCGGGGTAGGATGAGACAGGCTGAGAGAAGGCCCACATTCCTGGCAGAGAAATACTCCCCATACACCCACACACCCACCATGCTTTGCATCCCGCTTCAGGGCAGGTTATCAACCCCCTACTGTCCCATGGACCTCCTGGGAGCCCGCAGACCTGAGGCTAAGAAGCCCTGTGCTGGTGCTTAGAAATTGCGGCACGTGTGCTACTCGAGCCGACTAGGAATCTTCTCTTCTACTAGTAGAGCAGGCAGCAGCACCCGATCCTTGGTAGTCAGGGGGGAAACCCTTCTGCCACCCAAATCACCTAACCATAAAAACACCCCTCGTATCGCCCCATTTCTTTTCCCCACCCTTTGTTTCTAAATGTTTAATTTTGTGTGATTATAAACAATGATTTTAGCTCCACCTAAAAACAAAGATGATTACTTGCTATTATTTCTTGCTACCAGATGTGTCCATTTGTTTTTCTTCCTACTCCTCCGCAAACAAAACTTTGGTCACTAACAATGAACTCACAGCATCCCAGAAATAAAATATGGTTATGGACACTTTATATTCTATAAAGTCATAGTGTTTCAAACACATTCATCTAATACTCAGTGACTATTAACAAAGGAATGAAGTAGGAGGTTGCTGGCACTAAAAGATTCATTTCGGAGTAAAACTCTGATTCTTACTGGTTAATGCTGGAGGCTGTTTTTTAAAACTTGGCATCTCTAGTCTCCAACTCATACTCTTTGCCAATAAAATAACTATTTCTATTTTGTGTAATAGTTTTTTTCTTGCTCAATGATATTAGTTGTGAAAAAATATGTTTAGCTTAGCTGCCCTCAATTATAACTCCCTGAGGAGGAGAATGTGTCATATCTTCACTGCTTGTCCAAGGTCATTTCCGTCTCAGGAGGTCTGAGAGGCATGCGTGGATTTGAGACACACCATGATAATATCATGCAGTATCCCAGGCATCAGACTAAGTCTTCATGAACGTGACAGTGTCTTCACAGTGAGACCCCACATCTCCTCTGGAGGAGAAACCACGTTTGGGAAGCAGAGGTGTCGCTTGTCAGCAAGTGAAAGGAGAGCAGTGTCTTGGACCGACTGCCTTCACGATTACTTAGGACCTGGAAATGACTCCTGATAGAAACACACAAGGGCCAGCGACACATGAAGCAACAACACAGTGAGAACCAAACCATTCTCCCCACCCCCAACTCTTTGAATTGCAGGAGAAAAAGATAATTGCATGCTCATGAAATAATTACGTTAGAACAAACAGGGAAAGGATGGAGTGTGTACAAGACTAGCTACTTCCCTGACCAGACCAGCAGAAAGCAAAAATGCAGGGCCTCTTATAATAGGGAACTGGAGTCTATTATGCTAAGTGTAATAAGCCAATCAACGAAATGACAAATGAAAGACAAATACCATATGATCTCACTTATAAGTGGGATCTAATGAACAAAAAAAACCAACGACCAAAAATAGAATCAGAGGTATGATAGATGGAATGGACTGACAGCTGTAAGAGGGTAGGGGGCAGGGTGGGGACTGGCTGAAAGAAGAGGAAGGGATTGGTCAAAGAACATGTATGCATGACCCATGGACATGGGCAACCGTGAGAGGATTGACTATGGGAAGAGGGGCGGGATGGGTGGAAGGGGGAAAAGGGGCAGACATTGGGACAACTATAATAGCATAAACAATAAACTATTTAAAAGGAAAAGAAAACGAAATTTCCAGGGGGCAAGAGCAGAACATTAAACCAAGTGTGTGAAGCTTCCAGATGCAGGCCCTGCACCGCTGCTTTGGCTTTGTCACAAGATGGGGCCACGGAACCTACCCATCTCCAAGCCGTCTTCTAAATTCAACTTTCCATCATTCTCGTTACAGCATCGGATACTGTCTAGTTCTCTGCAACTAAGAGGTAAGAGGTAATTCCCCCTAAATCCATTTCTCCCACCCACTCCCTGCTGATACTTCTTTCGTGGGTTCCTATACTTTCTCAGAGCCAAAGTAGTTTATTTCTTTTCCTTGACTCCTTTGTTCAATGAGCCACTAACACTAAATTTTAATTTACTTAATTTTGCCATAAAACCTTCTCACCATCACTTTTCAGAAAGGCTACCACGAAAATCAAATGCATACGAGGAGACAGCTGCCCTGTGGAATACACAAGGGTTAATAAGGGCATGGACAAAAAATGCTTGGCACGGTGTCCAGTGCTTAGCAGATTCTCGACAGGCACGCACACAAGGCCACAAATATTGAAAATAAAAGCAAAATCAATAATTTTTATGAAGCAATAATTTTGGTATATTTGTTCCTCAGAAGAAGATAGAATTGTTTAGAATATCCATTAACTGTAAAGTAGCTATAGGTTAATAGAACGCGATGTGCCACAAACTAAGTAAACAAAGGACATAAGTGGAAATAAGAAAGTAATAAAAGTCCTTATAAATTTTAACAAATCTTTTTGAGATGAGGCAAGTATTCAAATAGATTTTCATTGTGGTAGCAAATGTGGTGGGAGGAAAACACTGCATTGCCTATAATGAAGCCAAACAGACATCCGTGCTTTAAAAAATAATTGTACAATTGCTAACAGTGTAAATGATTAAATCTCCTGTAGAGGTCTTGGATATAAAGAAAGCCAAGAGAGACACTCAGAAAATCCTTGCGGGAAGAGCTCCATGAAACTCTCCCCCAAGTTGCCCATCACACTCTGCCTTTAATGCAACAGTCAATTCCGCTGGATTCCACCTACTCAATGCCAGAAAAAAAAATTAATTCTAACACTGTGTATCAAGAAGGAAAAACAACCAATTAAAAGAGATAATTGCTTTCTGGGACAAATGTGGTCTTGTTTCAGAGCACCCACAGATTGAGAACAGCAGCCCAACGGGCCCGGGCTTGCCCGGCAGCTTGCACGGTGTGCCTCTGTAAACCTCTTTCTGTCCAAATAGGAAGCGGATTCAGCAGACCTCACGGCTCTCGGCCTCTCTCTGTCTGGGCAATAGGTTGGTCGGCATCAGCAGTGGGAAAAGCTAATTAAGTCTTTATCCAATTCTCAAGCCAGAATGGAATTACTCTTTTTGATTGTAAAATTAAGTGCCTTATTACTTCTTTGCACTGGAGACATTATATTGCGACTGCGAATTTTGCCCTAAATCCACGGCTCAGGATTTCTGTCTTTCTCCAGAGTGGGAGGTCTATGTTCAGCAGCACGCGTGTGAGCTCTGTCGCTCCCAGTGTCTGCTCTCCCTTCATTGATCTCGATGAGGCAGCAGCGGTTTAGGTGAGCACAGGACTCAGGAATAACCTGGACTGGAGAAAAGACGATGATAAAATTGATGTCTGGCCTCCTAAAATTGCACTTTGACTTGGAAAAATAAATGCGACAATATTCCATCCGGTGTGTACATCTTCTATGTTTAATGTGGTTAGAACATGAAGTACGCAGAAGATAGTAGTCCTGCCAGGGGCCCAGGATACTTTCTGCCGTTAAAACGTCTATGGTTTATATTTGAAACAATCTTAATTGACTCTGAAATGTACATTGGTATCATCATTGATATAAATTTAAAATAGGAAGTAAGAAAGATCATACTTTTGTTAAAATCTAAATTTAAAAAAATTTAAGCTTAACATGGATCCCCACACTCTTCCTATTGTGATAATTTTTTTTTCTAGTAAGTTGATGGTTCTAAGAGTATTCCAGAGAACTCATTAGGGAGCTGACCACTTTGGTAGTGACGCAGTTACTTTGATATACCTCATTTATAGCAGATGCTATTAATGAAGTCTGGATTTTAAAAAACAGAACATTATATGCCTTATAAAAGACTCCACTATAGTATCCTATTAAGCATCTGTTTCCTCTTGTGTTAAAAATATTATTTAGACTTTCAGATTAGATCTATATTTTAAAAGTTGATTCACCAAAAACCAACTAATTAGGACTTTGAACTGATTATTTTTCCTCTATGTGTCACTGAACTAAGGGGTGTTCTATTCAAGAACAAGACCTGCTTGTCACAAGGTGGTTTTGTTACTTGCAGCAAGTAAATGAGACGGGGAGGGTCAGAGCCAAAGCTCTGCCTTGCTTACAGGTACACCATTTGGCCACTTACATGTCAATTTCTTCTTTGCAGTTGGCTACAACTGCCCAATGAGCTTCTGTCAAACTTACCCCATTTATAGTTGATCTGCAAAATACTATGCTACATTTTAACATTTAGCAAGAATACCATTTAGTAAGAATGGCCCAGACCCTGAGATGTTTGTCTTATCTAACATATAGACTACTGTTATAACAAAAAGGCAAATCACAAGAACAAAGCACTGATTTTTGGGGTTTACTTACATATTTATTCATATTATATATGTATTTATTTACATATTTACAAAGTAAGTTGGTTTATGCCCAATCTTTTCCCGCCCCTAGTTTCTTTCTTCCCCTCTTCTTCTGAGTTCATAAATATTTACTGAATACCATCTGTGTCCCAACCCCATGCTACATGCCAGCAAAACAATAGTGGATGAGACAGGCCAAGTCCCAGGCCTGATGGAGGTTGTAGTCTGCTGGGTTATAAACAAATAAGCAAGTACAGTCTGGGGCAACCAAAGAAAGAAATCTTACTCATATTCAGAAGTTAGGGTAGCAACGAATCAGCAGCAGTTTCCAGCCAGGGAGGGCCCAAGGGTCTTCCACCTGCAGGACACTGTGTATGAATACAATCTTTGGAAAGAACACAATCTCTGAGCAATTGTAAGAACTTAGATACATGGTCTGGAGAGGTAGCAGAGGAAGGGCAAGAATGCAAACAGGAAGACTGTTATTAAGTTATTAACAGTTTCCCAAACTAGAGATGCTATGACCTTGAATTGCAGTGGTGACAATAGGGATGAAGCATAGTAGTTCATTTCCAAAGACATTTGCAAAGTAGGATCAATAAGTAGCTTTGAACACTGAGTGTATGAGCATGTGTATGAGTGAGTGTGTGTGTGGGCGGGGATTGTGGAGAAAGAGGGAGAAGAAGGAGTGAAACATAGTTTTAGAATTTCTGGTTTTGACAACTATGACCATACAGAAAACAGGAGAAGCAGGTGTAGAATGAGATTACGAATTCAATTTAGTGAGAAATTAGAGTCCATATGATTCATAGACAGTTGGCTGTATGGTTCTGAAAGTGAGAAGAGGGATCTTGGTGGAGATGCAGAACTTCAGGTCATCAGCATAAAAATGGTTATTAAAATAGCTATGAGAGCGAATGAGGCCACTCAAGAAACACGGGAGGGTAAGAAGAGAACTTGCCTGGTTACCTGTCCACTAGTGGATCAGTGTATCAACAGTCACGCCTCTTCTCATCTGTGGAGATTTCCGATTCTGATTGCCCGTAGGACCTCTATAGTCTATTGTAGGGGGTGCTGCTTTGGAGAACCATCCAGATGCATAGTGCATACAGAGTCCCCCCGCCATTAGTCCTGGCTCCATTGGCTCGAGCCACCCAAAAAGTGGATTGACACATTTCTTCACGGAGTTTGTTCCTGGGCTCCACAGAGGTGTAGACAGTTGTGGAAAGAGTTAAACTATTTTTAGGTCAAGAGTTCAACTATTGTATCCAAATAAGATACAGTTTGCTTTAAAAGCTGCCACTTTCCCTGTATCCCATCAAGTCAGTTACAGTCAGGTTTCAGGTTTCACATTTCCAACGGGGAAGAGAAGCTAAGATTATGGCTGCCTCCAATCCACGTACAAGAGTACATCCCTTTTCCATAGAATTCCTCTCTCACGGTCTGTTGACTTTTAGTAACGAGTGTCAGGCTTTTTCATTGTAAGCTACGTATCAGCTTGCTCAAGAAAAAGCTAATGACCGATCTGCATGTGCCTGATGGTGCGTCCCTGTGTTTAAGAATGTGCAGGAAGGGAATAGCTCTGGCTGACCGTAAAACCAAGCAAGTTTACACAGAATGGCAAATAAAATTACCCACCTTTATTTCTTTGGGTGAGAACACCCAAAACCTATTAAAATGAAGAAAGGGGCCTCGGAAGCACACCTGCTGTCCCCAGAATGAAGGGCAGCCCTCTGCATTCCACAGTGTTTCCAGTCAAATTCCAGGTGAAGATAAGTTCCAGGTGACATCTACAACCATTCCGTTGGAATCCTTTGTCCAAACCAGAGTCTGGAAATTCATTTTGAGGAAAATGGCTTTAAGATAATGTGAGTACGAGGACAGAGCTATATAATTTGGGTTGGTAAAATAAGTATTCAGAAAGAGACACAGTTAAAAAAATTGAAAGTAAAAGTATGTGATAATGCTTTGGGGATAACTAGAAACAAAGAGGAAAAAAACAAAACAATTGGTTACACAGGGAAATGGTGAGAAAACCAGGATTTGGACTGCACGATGGTGAACACAAATTGTGTGGCCTGCTGAATTTCTGCCTGGGGAATAAAGTGTGCACACACAGTACAGTGAGGTGAGGGTGCATGAGTGTGTTTAAAACCTTGCAGAGACCCCAGATGAAAGACACTCTACACAAACAAAACATTTGTATTGTTTCCTCTACCGAGGGTTAAAAACCACAAAAAGGCATCTTTCCATGTGAACAAACTTGAACTTCAAAGAAAGGGAGACAAATGCTTAGCATAACAGAAACAGAAATTTTCTTCTCTCAGATGTTCTTGATGGTTACGATTCTTTTCTTTTTCAAGTCCCTGAATTCAAAACAATGAAAGAATGTTCTCTCCTTACTAAACTGGTTTGTTCTAAAAATCACAGGGACAGAATTCAACTTTCTCCTTCGCTCCCGTGCGACGCAACAGCACACGCCTTTGGAGCCGTGGAGGGAGCGCACTGCCTTGCCCAGACCGTTCCCAGGCACAGCCGAGGCACTCTGATGTCCACGCGGGGGTCATTCACAGTGGAACACAAAGGAGAAGGCTTCGAGGCATCTTCACGTAGACCTTCAGTGTTAGCGTTGTAATCACCAACATTTCCGGGCTTTTAATTTGCAGTCTGGTCAATTGTAGGGTTCTAATGAGAAGTCAAGTATGGTACTGCTGCCCAGCTGCCACTTGGGGACAAAGCGATTTATCAGAAATAAACTTGACAGCTGCTGGGGTGTGTTAATAATGGTTTCCCAGGGCAGGTACGTGTGTGGGCTGATGTTCCCACTTTAGGCTCCAAACAGGAAATGGCTTCTTCTAAGAGGAGTTCACACAGACGAGTGGGAAAACTAAAGAAAACATGCCACCCAAGAAGGCCTGGGTAGAAAATATTTAGGGTAGAGAGAGGCAGAGAGCTGCAGCATCACACGGACATGTCTGTTAAATGGTAAAGACAGCAGCCAGCCTTTCCCAGAAGGAATTGGAGGAAAACATCACCTTCCGCAGAAGTTATTGGTGAACTCTCTTCAACAAAGTTGAAGTATCGTGGGCAATTTTAAAGTGAAGCAAGAAGCAGATGTCCCCACAAGATGGCATGGGAGGCCAGGGACACAATTCAGAATGTCCAGATGACAGATTCTCTTCAACACAGAGCATAAAGGATCTCACTAGATTCTTAGCAGAAAGTAGAGTACATAGATATAAAACTTCTCTAAATCTTTATACGGTGTCATTTATAACTGTACATTTCTGTAGAGAGTACGGTTTATAGCACGTTCGCAATTCTGTCACAATCCTGTTTACATGCCAGGGCACATGAACTGGCCAGTGCCTCCCCAATTATTCAAAGGAGGGAGATTATGGTGGCCAGTGGGGACAAAACTCACGAGATTCCACGTTGATGAGGTATGCAATGACTGAAAGGGCTACGTGGCTTTAGAAAGCTTCCTCTTCTCCTTTCTCATCTGTAAAGTAAACATGGAAAATAGTCCTCTCTTCACAGGAGTATTGTGAAGACAAATGAGAGAAGGCACATAGAGCCTAGCGAACAGTGAGTGCTCAGTAATTGTTTGTTGTGGTTTTAGGCCGTCACTGCGCACGTGCATGTGTGTCTCTGTGCGCTCCTGTGCACAGGCACACAGACTCTTGCTTGGTTGTTTAGAAACAAGAGTCTTGGAAAAGAAACTAGGGGGCTCGGGGTGAGAGAAGTACGTTTTAAAAGAAGTGGTCATTTTTCTTCTCCCAACAAAGATGTTATATCACCTTATTTCAATGATCCATGGATATAAACATAAACTATGTATTTTCTCCATTTTGAAGAAAAATTTTCTGCCTAGAATGGTCTCTGATTGATGTGTGAGAAAGCATTTTCATTCCCTTTGCGTGTATTTTATTTGTGGTGGTTCTATCTCATGCCAAACTAATGACATGAAGAGTTAGTACATACTCCTGTAAGAGATTTCCACTCTAAGACTTATATCCTGGTTGTATTGGCAATCAGAAAACATTATCCAGAGCATTTTACTCATATCGCACAAGATTCTTAAAGGGCCATGCCCATTTTGGAGCAAGAAAAACTTCACAGCAATTTCAGTTGGAAAGAGATTGGAGATGTTTTGTGTTCATGAAACTGTCTTCTAGTTTTTGGGTTTTTTTTTTTTTTTTTTTTTGGTAACCTATGCTGATGGCTACCAGTAAAATCTCTTCTCTGCCTCTGTAATAATTACGATTGTTTTACACCATCCGTGGGCACTGAGACTGCATCTATATTTTCAAATGGTTCATTGTTGCCTCTCTGCCACCTCTAAACTCAGGTTTCCCTCGAGATTTAGGAACAACACTCGTTGGGTCCCCCGCTGAAGCGGTTGGGAAAAGGGGAACAGGGTAGCTGACTTACCCTAATGAATTGCTTTCCTTATTCGTTCCCTTTAACAACAAGAATTGGTCTACAATTGCTCGGGGGCACACTAACTTAATCATGGTGGGTCTATTCTTGCTAGCAGAATATCGCTACTCAGGGTATCCCGCCTGTCCTATACAAATACCTGCTGGCAATGCAGTTTGAAAAGGTTACTGGAAGCCATTGCCAGAGGTGACTCAAAAGAACAGTCCCTAATTACTATTCACAAACAATGATTTGGCACAGGCAGGTGGCAGCAAGTGCTGGAGCAATTGGAAGGTGCCTGGCAGTTTCATGGGTGTGTAACTGAATAGCCAAAAATCCCAGTATACGTCTAGTACTAAAGGCAACAAAGGACATCTGAGCTTTTTCCAGCTGGGAAAGGAAACTGACCAGCTTATTTAATTTAAAGTACAGCGGGTGGCAAAAAAGTTTTCGGAACCCCACAGCACCAGTACCATCAAGAGTGATGATTTATTCAGCCCACAATTGACCTGTTTGTTGTTTCTCACTGTGAGGTTCAAATAGTTTCCTGCATTTCTTTCAAGATTTCTACAGATTTTACAGTGTTTAATTAAAAGAGCACTACATTCCTGTGGTTTGAATTATTCTAGGGGAACAAAAATTATTTGATTCTTGGGCTCTGGAGCCTTGCCGAAGCAAGAGCAAATGGAAGTGAACACAATAGTGGGCTGCTTTTGACTTTCTAGGAAAGACCATTCTAAACATCGATTGTTGAAGGTATTCTAGGGAAATGCCATAATAAAATAATAATGATAATGGACATTGGTTGATTCCTCACTGAGATTCAGAATAAATGCTAAGCACCTCAATGCACTGGCTCATTTCAACCTTATAACAGCTCCACATGGGGATACTTTGATTATCCTCATTTCATATGTGAAGAAACAGGCTGGGAAGATAAACAGAAGGGAAATAAATTTTGCTTAACATCAGAGCCTACACTGGCCCACTAGTCACACTGCCCATGCGCCCCAGAGGAAGCTCTGAAGGACTGTGGGTAGTCACTCCAGTGTCCCGGGTTGAGTCCTGCCAAAGGGCTGTGGTAACTGTTAGTAATAATTTAATACCCATATTTTCTTTTTGTTGTTGTTGTTCAGTTACAGTTGCCCCACCTTTTCCCCATTTGTCACCCCTACCCCGTCCTCCCCACTCCCTCAGTCAATCCCCTCATTGTCCACGGCCATGAGTCCTCTATTCACGTTCCTTGGCTTGCCCTTCCCCTTGTTTCCCTGTTACTCCCTCCCTCCTCCCCTCTGGTCACTGTCAGTTTGTTCCTTATTTCCAAGTCTCTGGTTTTATTTTGCTCTTTTGTTTGTTTTGTTGATTAGTTTCCACTTATAGGTGAGATCATATGGTATTTGTCTTTCACCACCTGGCTTATTTTGCTTAGCATAATGCTCTCCAGTTCCATCCATGCCATCATGAAGGGTAGGAGCTCCTTCTTTCTTTCTCCTGTGTGGGATTGCAATATTTTCTTAGAGTCTGATTGAATTATCATACCCTTAATGTTATGGTTAAGGGAACGATAATTTATTACCTCTCAGATTCACAAGTGATAGATAGGAACACACAGCTGTTTTATTAAAAAGGAAAAAGAATGAAGAAAAAATAGTGGACTAAAAATCATGACACTTAGATTTTAGACTCATTTTTTCCTACTAATTAACTGTGTGTATTTGGGCAAGTCACCATTATTTTTTACCTCAGTTTCTGTTACATTTGTCTTCAGGACAGGGTGAGACTCCCCATGGTTGTATTTTTTTTGGCCACAGAAAGAACATGAACTTCTATATCTTAGAAACACTTTGTGGGAATTTGGGGACAAAGGCATTTATCCCACTTACCCTTGGAGTTTGTTCAAATCTGACCACATTGGACTTCAAACTCTCCAGGGAAAGGTCTATGCCTATTCAACTCTTTTTTTAGAAACGTATAAGAGGATATCTTTTTAGCCATATTATTGAATACTGACCGAACAAAACTGGGGCGGGGGGTACAGGCAGTAGACTATGTATGAAGCAACAGTTTTAGGCACTAGATGACAGGAAGAGCACAGGACAGTGATTCCTGAGAACAGGGAAATAAGCCAGGGAACCCTATAGCCATCCCAGCTATAGAGAGTCCCTAGGCTCCAGGGATGGGCTCACAGAGGGCTCCGTCATCTCCTCATGTGGAAGGGAAAGGGTTGTGAATTCAAGGAAGCCAAAGAACCAGAGAGTAGAGCTTCAAGAAGAGGAGATGGGGTGGGGGGGGCAGTGAGAAAGGGTGGTGAAAGGTGGGTTGGGGAGAGAGTGAGAGAGAGAGGGGGTGAGAACCCCACTACTCTGGAGAGAAGCATACGTTACTGAACAATGCATGCTTGTGAGGAAGCTACCAAGAAAGCAAAGAATCACAGGAAAGGAGCAGGGGGAAGAAGCTGAATAATTGCTGTGTCTCATACAGGGCTGGGCATAGTGTGTGTTTCCTGTAGCTAAAGGGAAAATACCTCCTAATACTCAATACCTGAGTAACACCGTCAAGAGTGCATTGCTTCAGTCATGGGCTCCAATTGCCCTTGACTAAAAAGTGTTTTGGCCTATCTATCAAAGCTTAAAGGCAATCCTTAAAAGGAGAAAATTGTTTCCAACTAAATAAACTGAGGCTAAGAGCAAAGTACTAAAGTACTTTAAATAAATACAGCAAAATCCTGTATCAATAACTTAAAATTTACAACATCTAGTATCCAATATCCAATCAAAAACTACCCAGGAAACAATGAAGCAGGGGTATATGACCCATACTCAGAAGACAAACATCAGTATAAACAGACTCAGAAATAGCACAGATGACTGAATTATTAAGCAAGAATGTTGAAACAGTTCTTATTTGCAAATATAATTCATATGTTCAAGAAGGTGAAAAAGATATAAATATTATAAAGGAAGAAAAACATGATACAGAAAATACCTGAACTGAACATGTAGAGAAAGAATATATAAGATAAAATTTACATTAGATAGGCTTAAGAGGGGATTAGACCCTATCCCCCCCCAAAAAAAAAAAACATAAGAAAACTTGAAGACAAAGTAACAGAAGCCATTCAAACTAAAAGACTGAAAAAAAATGGAGCATCAGTGCATCTATGAGCTGGACAATAAATATCAAACAGCCTTATGTATTTTTAAATGGAATCTCAGAAGAAGAGAAATGGTGTGCGTGTGTGTGTGTGTGTGTGTATGTGTGTGTGATACAAGGTCATAATGGCTAAAAATGTTTCCAAATTGCATGAATTCTGTAGACTCAGATCCAGTGATCCCTATTTAGTATGTGATAATCAATTTGCTGAAAAAAGTGACAAAGAGGAAATCTGAAAAGCATTAAGAAAAAAAAGACACTTCACACTTAGAGAAGAAGTAAATACAAATTTGACAGAAGACTTCCTATAAGAACAATGCAATTAAGAAAATAGTGGTGCATTCTTGAAATACTAAGAAATTTCAACTTAGAATTTTGTACTGAGTGAGCGCATAGCTCAGAAAATGAAGGCAAAAATCCCCCACCTTTCAGACCCTCCCAAAAAATGCTGCAAGAGGACCTTAACATTAGGCCTGCCCTAAAAGAGATGGATGTGGCAGACCCTTCTGTGTGGCGTGGGCCCAGCTCCCACTAGGAGATGCACAGGACCCATGCCCACAGACAGGTTCTCTCGTGGGTAATTAGAGCAATATACCTAGACTGTTTTGAAGTTTGCTCTTTGCTAAAACTCCCTCATCCTGCAAGTGCTAAACCTTGGGCCAGTGTAACCGGATCAACCACTTTTGCCTTTTCATCTGCTAATATCCTTCTTCTGTGATGTAATGAGGGGTATTGGCTCTTTTGTTGTAACCAGAGTGGTAAGGGAGAGCCATCTTGTGATGTGAGAGAGAATAAAGGCCTGTCATGGTGGAGGCCGCGGCTTTGGCTCCTCTTGAGAGAAAAGCCATGCTGTCGTCCTATTTCTTCCACCAGACTCTGTAGTCTGTGCATATGTTTTAATTCATCCATAATGATGTGGACACTGCTGGCCAGTACTCGCATCAGATGTCAAAGAGATTCCGTAGTCAGAAGAACAAACATACTGGAATATCTTTGAGTACTGGCATAAATGGAGTTCCTTCGGAGATTTGTATTTGCTTCTGTCAATCACCCCGGCAGTCCTATTCCATCAGTTAGTTTAGGCTAAATTAGCTGAAAAAACAAACATCCCCCAAATCTCAGTTGCTTAACATAACTTAACAAAGGCATGTTAGTTTGTTTTCTGGTTTGTTTTTTTGTCCATACAATATCTGCTATAAATTCAGACAACTCTTCAGGGAATGCGGCTTCCATTCAGGCCTGCTGAGTTCCCATCATCTCGTAGATGCTTTATCTACAAGGAGCATGCATCCCCTCCTTGGTCACATTGCTGGGGAAGGGGGAGCTGGCGTGTCTCATCAGCTCTGCTTTTCTCCTGATCAAAAGTAGCTCATGTCTCTTCTACCCACAGCTAATTTGTCAGAGTTAGTTACCTAACCCAGACCAGTTGCAAGGGAGCTGAAGTGGGAGGAAGCCCTTGGGATTCTGCCACACTAAATCTAGCCAACACTTGACTTAAATTATCCATTTGAAATGTATCATAAATGTTTGTATCAAAACTATATATATATATCTATATATATATATATATATATCTATGAAAGTCAACTTGGAAAAAATGAATCCTTTTGGGAGGTTGATTCTTCACCTGGGACCCAGATTGAGATAAGCTCGTTCTCAAGCGGTTGGTCCTCTTTCACACACCATCCTTTGAGTTTCCCCATTTAGGCAGAGCTCTAGAGTCCCCAGAGATCTCCCGTCTCAGGTGCGCCCCACCATGTGCAGGCAACCAAGTCAGAGTGGAAGCCTCAAATCCTCATGGTTTGGCAGAAACCCTCAGGGCAAAACTGACAGCGTCTTATCTACTTACCCAGGAGCAGCGAGTCCAGCTCACTGTTTGTGTATTTGTGTCTGAGAGAGAGACCAGCACGCTCCTTACTTTTGTGGCAGCTGAACAGCACATTTAAAATGGTGCCTTTACTTTTTCCCAGCATTTTAGTTGTTTCCATCAAAAGGGTCATGCAGTTTATCTAATCTGCCATGTTACTGCAAACAGGAGTCTACTGTAAAATTTTTAAGTATTTAGTATATTCTTAGTCACATATTATTTAACTTACACCTAAAGTGACTCCTTTGTTAAGGTCAGGTAGACTTAGTTGTATTAAACTTTAAATAAAACTCGATGAGGAATATGAAAGTAATACTATACCTTCAACTTCACGTCAAGATTGCATTTATTTTATCAATTAGTACATAGATATAAAATCACCTCTAATGTTTCAAAAGTCTACATTAAAGAGAGGAAATATAGGTAATCTGATTCACATTTTCATTCAATGGTTACAAATATTATCAATGTCTTAATGAGTTATATACAAAAAAGTGATTTAAAAGGTTTAAGTTTTTTAATTTTATCTAGACATTTGAAATAAAACATAGACATATAAAACTAAGCCAGTTAACTTTTTTTTTAAACAAAAAGTAATTTATGGCCATGGTATTATTTTTTTCTCAATTTTAGTGCAATAAAACAACTTTTAAAAAGATTTTATTTATTTAATTTTTAGAGAGGGGGAAGGGAGGGAGAAAGAGAGAAACATCAATATGTGGTTGCCTCCCACATGGCCCCCATGGGGGACCTGGTCGGCAACCCAGGCATGTGCCCTGCCTGGGAATCAAATTGGCAACCTTTTGGTTCACACCCTGTGCTCAATCCACTGAGCTACACCAGCCAGGGCCAATAAAACAATTTTTTATAAAACAAAATAATTCATGGTTTTGGTAGCATTTTTCTCAATCGTAATGCAATAAAACTTACATCTACATTTTATACTTAATATCTAAATTAAATATAATGTAATATCCTTTAAATTGAACTTGTCAGTCATTTTTTCTTAACTGGCTTAAAGCACATTAAATCATATGCATCCAATTACTTGTGAAAAAGTCATGTTTAATGTTGTAATATACTATAAAAGTTAATTGGTTAATCTCCATTTTCACAACCTAGATTATTTGTATTTAATTGCATTTAATAGTTTTCATTGTAAAAAGACAGAGTTGGACATTGAGGGGGGTGGGGAACAGTGGATGCATCTAGTCAGGAGCAGCGGCGGGGCCGGAAGAGCCTGAGTCCTGCGGAAGGCAGGAATCGAACCGCCCTTGCTCCCGGAGGTTCGGGGAGATGACTCTGTCGCCAGTGCTGCGCTGACTGCCCTGAGCGCCCATGGGCGATGGACTCTCCTGCTCCCAGAGGCTTTATGTCCTCTCAGGGAGGCGGGGAACCAGTCGAGCAGCTGGCATGCTTGTCCTTCTTATTTTGGCTCTTCACAATAGACTCCCCCTTTCCTTATGTTTCCCCTGCTCTATTGAGATGGAACGGACCCATCACTGTGTCAGTTTAAGGACTATGACGTGTGGATTGACACACTCACCTGTTGCAGTGGGATTACCGCTGAAGCATTGGCTAACACATTGTCATGTCACATGACTATGATATTTTGTACATGTGGGGTGGAAACATTTAAAAGACACCCTCTTAGCAACTTCCAAGTATATGACACAGCATTATTAACTAAAATCACAGTACTGTTCATGAGATTCCCAAAGTCGATTCATCTTCTAACCATGACCAACAGCCTCCATCCGCCAGCCCCTGGCAACCATCTCCTACTCTTTGTTTCTGTGAGCTTGGCTTTTTTAGATTCCACATTTAAGCAAAATCATACAGCATTTTTTCTGTTTAACTTATTTTATTTGGCATAATGCCCTTAAGATTTCTTCATATTAAACCCTCATTACTTTAATATAACCCACACTTTCTTACTATTTTTATAAATCTAGGAAAAGCCCGGCAGACTAAAAGAATAAAAGCTACACAAAGTTTTAAGAAGCCCGGAGAAAAGATAAGCTGTGATTGAACAGGCTTGCTTGCGGCATGTACTGTTTAACGCATTCCTTAATACATTGTTCAGCCAAAAGGAAGGATCTGTCTCCAGTAGGACTGGGCACTCGGCAGGAGGTGTGAAGCTATCACACACATGGGCAACACCATGCTCTTCTTCAGCCAAGAGATGTCTAGACAAGACCCAAAGGCAAGAGAAAGGTCACTGAAGTCTTCCGACCGAGCAGTACACTGCAGCTGCAACCATTTTCACATTTCTGCAAATACTACAAGGCTCGCGAAAACTTACTGGCCCTATCACATACATACAGCCTGGTAAAGCTGCCCGGGAAATTCTTTTACCTGTGGCCCAACTTTCTACCAAACACTCAGGTGTTCGCCAATCTGAAGGTGAGCAATGGTTCATTAAGGGGAACCCAGTATATTCTTCAAAGGCCAGTTTGGGAAAAGAAGGAAGAGAGCATTTACTTCTTTGACAAAGGGTTACTGGTTTAAATTTTTTCTCTACTCCTTACTCTATTACATCAGATAGATGTATGGACAGATTCCTCTTTGTGCCAATGGAAAGTTCAGCTTTAGGACAGACTGCAACAGATAGGTGGATGAGAAAAGGCAGTGTAACAAGTTTCTCCTATTATTTTCCCCAATGTCCCTACATAGATTTTTTTTCAGCTTTTAATGGCTAGAACTGCTTCTTAACAATGACAGGAAATCCAGAATTTGGTCAGCAGTGGTATTTCCATGGGAACAGTGCACAGAACCCCACTGCTAGGACTGGGTCTTCACATTAACAAAAACATCTGGGCTTAGCAGACAAGAGAAGGAAGAACGTGCTTGGAGTCAAACTGGCTTTCTGCTGCTTTGTAATGGGGTGAGACTCAGGTGTCAGTTGTCTGCATTCGGAACCTTCTCCCACTTGGGAAACCCGGGGTCTAGAACGGTGCTGTTTAATAGATGAATGTTGTGAGTTACGTATGTAATTTTACATTTTCTAGAAGCCCCGTATAAAATAAAGCAAAAAGAAACAGAATAAATTAATTTTAAGTACTATATTTTAATATGTCCAAAATAGCATTTCAACATATAATCAATATAAACACATCAGTGCAATGTTTTACACCCTTATTTTTATTTGCTCTAAGCCTTCAAAACCCAACATGTATTTTGTACTTACAGCACATGTCAGTTTTGACCAGCCACACTTCCAGTGGTCACTAGATTCAGTGGCTTGGTGGCCACCCTATGACACAGTGTAATCCGAATCCAGAGCTCAAGATTTCTCCCCCACTGGCTCCAGAGGAATCTTGGTGGCCTAGATTTCACTCAGTTCACTGCAAGGACATGACCTGACCCTCCGATGTAAACAATGGCTTTCCTGCTCTCATGGAGGGAAAGTGCTTTTAAGACCAGAGCCATGAGGTGCAGCTTAGCCAGGAAGTCTGGACCACTTCAGTATGGAAGGTATGAGAAGCCCACGGCCAGGGCACAGAGGAAACAGTCCCACAGTACTCTCTGGAGCTATGGTTTTGCCGCTGTGGGGGTTCCCTTGCCCCACGTCCCGACTCTACGACCCTGAACCGCTGTGCTAGATACCCCGTGTTTCTGACAACACGCGCACTCTCCTTGGGGCTTGGACTGCGTGTGACTCTCGGATCTGACCTCCCTTATCTTGAGTCCCTAATTTTGGGGGGTTGTCACCCTACTTTTTATTACAACCTCAACTCTTGCTGATTCTTGGCTTCTTGGATCAGGTTTCTGGCACCCTGGAGTCTCTAACCAGTTGCCACAGAGACGGCATGAGCACACACCACCCACATTTTCTGGCCAGTCTGTTAAAGTGCAAGAGACAAACGAGGACAATCATGTTTATTAGGTTTAGCAGCATGAAAACCTTTAAGCCACAATAGCTGTGGCTTCAACAATGAACAGAAGTTCATTTTTGTTCTTGGGTAACGTCCAGAAGTCAGTGGTTTAGGGCTGGAAGAGTGGCTGTGTCCCCTCAGAGTGTCAGAAACTTTTTTGTTGTGCTGCCATCTCCGGAGAGTTGACTTTGCCCACGTGGTCTAACACGGCCTTAGCCCCAGAATTATCTTCAACAGCAGCGTGGAAACAGGCAGAGAAAATGGGAAGAGCTGATCTTGCAAGGATACATGGACGTTGCTTCTATGATTTCTTCTCACATTTGTTCAGCCAGAGTTTAGTACCATGACTATATGTAGCTACACAGGAAGATGGGACAAGTGGTCTTTATCCTAAGTGGCCTATGTCCAGCTAATATTGGGGAGTTCTATTACTCTGAGAAAAAAAGGGAAGAATGGATGTTAGTGGACAACTGGAACCTTCTGACTTATGTGTGTACATGTATTCAGCCATAGGCTAGTTGCTGATAGAACACGGATGGCTTTTGCAATTATAGGTCAAAAACCTTCTCACAGAGGTGGGGAAATTAACAGAGATGGCAGACAGAGATGAAGGCAGCGGCTCCTTGTGCCCACTGGAGTTTGAATGGGTGGGGTAAAGAAGGACTAAAATGAAGGCCATCGAGACTTTCATTTGACAGGAAAATCACAGTGGATTAAAAAAGCATCTCACCAACTCTTCATCCTCGCTTCTTCAGCCTTCCCGAGTGGAGCTCTCTTTCACCGCATCATTTAACTACACATTCTGTTCTATTACATGTGTCAGCCTTGTCGCCCCCAGAAACTCGGTGAGAGGAGAGCTAAGCAGAAGCGTGACAGAAAAGAGAGGCGGGAGGAAGTTGGTGGGTAGCTGAGAGAAAATATATACAAACGTTTCATCTTCAGAAAAAAAACTGTGACAGACTCTGCTGAGTTAGAGCACTGATACCGCACAGGGCAGGGGGTGGGGCAAATCCAGTGGAACGTTCCTGAGTAACACTCCGCTCTATCTCACCGCAGCGTCCTGGCTGCTCCACCTCTGACCTCTTAGGGTGAACTGTCACAAGAAAGGGCGGAAATGAGAGATATTCTTGCAGGAAGAAGAAACCACAGATGTTCTTCCCTGCCCTCTCGCCCTGGGGTCCCTGCACCTCTTGCTGCAATTACGACTTATTTTTCTAATGGGAGGAATGACTGTCCTCCCGAATGGAAATTACTGCTACAGGAAAGGGACATCCTTGGGGGCTGGGGCCAGAAGCGGGTCCTGAGGGCTCCCTTCACCAGGGCGGGCTCTCCCAGGTGGCAGCTGGGCTGGCCTGAGAGGCTGCCCCTTCCCCTCTGGCAGCAGCCTGTGGTTGCTGGACTCTCTCTCCCCTTCCAGTTGGGTTGATTCCGCAGAGATAACAGCTTCTGTGGCCACCTTGCCAGGGCCCACACCCTTAAATGCAGCTCCTCTTCTTTTCTGGATGTAATGAGTTGGAGTGATGCCCACTGCGCTGTCGCTGAGGTATTTTGTTTTGATTTTTTTAATTTTCCCAAATTGCATCTAGTGGACTTGGGTGCCTACAATAGGTTGTTCTGCCCATCTGCTGATTATCCTGACTTATACCAATTTGGCCTTCTGATAATAAAAGAAGCCAAAAACAGCAGTTGTGAAGCGTGGCTTTTTGATGTTTACTTGTGCACTGCAGTGGATGGCAGATCGAATGGAGCCTGGCACAAAGGGGTTGTCTTCTTCATATCACTTAACCACCCACTCAGAAAGCGAAAACTACGGTCGCATTGCCCTCTGCCCTTGGCATGGGACCCTGGGTCCATGGCATGGGACCCTGGTATGTGAGGTAGCTGTGGAACCTAGAAAGGTCCAACACGTATTTTACTATAAAATACTTTATGAACATCAGATCCCCCAAATACGTTTGTCATCTGTCTTTGTTTTATCTATTAACCTCCGGAAAACCTCTTTAATATCTACCCGCACCTGTTATTTACATCATTTACTGAAATGAGGTCAGCTATCAGCTTAGCTCAACTCCATTTGGATATTTCTAATGAATACACGAGTCATTTGGAGGACTCTCTGGGTTGGGTGGTGTACTATCCCAGCATGACTATTGTGCTCTGCTGGGCACAACTCCATAAAAAGGGAGGCTTATAGATTCAAGGTATTGCCCTTGGAAGAGGTTCTCTTGTGTATGTGGCTTGTCAAAATGGGTAAAAGGGAACACATTCTCGAGATTGGCAAATTCAAATGGAGAGAGAGAGAGAGAGAGAGAAAGTTTTGATAATTTAAGCACATCTCCAAGACGCAGAAGTCATCAGGTTGGACCCTTTCTTAAAGAACAAGCTGCCCTGGGATTGTGAAAACTGCACTGTATCGGTTGGGTTAATAATGAATTCTGATGACTTAGCCGGATGATGTGACTTATTTATTGTCAGGTAAAAAGTACATTAGTCACCGCAGTTCTCTCAGTTAAATCATTAGACTATCCAAAGTTGAAACGAAACTGCTTCTTCGCTGATGAAAGCATTATATGTTGCTAGCAATGCTGGGAACCCCCTCTGTGTAACAGCCTGAATAAAACACCAATCAGTGTAGAGGTTGTGTTAAGCCCATGGACCTATATATCCAAACTCACCAGTTTCATTATGGTTTTCAGTTTTTAGGTAGTTCTTGAGCTCATAGTTGTCTGCTTTTTCACAGTTTGTACCTTTATTCAAGTGAGGATAGTGTAGAAAGATTCAGCTTTGAACTGCCAGCTGGGAGAAATTGGGCTCCCCGCTAGCTGCGCAGACATGGCCCTCAGCTCGGGGCCTTCCTCGGTCTCAGGGTCAGCAAGCATGGTGGGAGGTCGATGGGGACATGCGCTTGGTGACCTGCCCTTTACTGGCTATGAGACCTTGGGGAAATCCTCTCTCTGAGGCTCAGTGTGCTTTTGTATTTAAGGTTTGTAAGTCAGATCCAGAAACAGCAACAAATGAGGCTGGAGAATGTGTGTAGGTACGCAAGTCAAGGTGGCATGCAAGTCACATTCACAAATATCAATCAAAGCAGGAAAGAGCAAGCAGAAAAAATAATCCAAGCAGGAAAAAAATTACATCTCATTAGACAATGTGCCAGAACTCAGGAAATTTAAGTAAGAAAGGTATTGAAATCCAGACTGAGGACCTCAGCTAGAAATGAAATCAAGCTAAAGGATACAGGAATCAAGGTCAAGGCCTCGGCCAGGATCTGGGGATGGCGCAGGGGACATCAGCAGCCTGAATGAAGCCACACTGTAAGGCTTGGGCTCCTGAACTGCTTGAGGAAGTCTTGGTGCATTTGGTGGCCTGATCCTACAGAAGGTAAGAAAAGGTGAGAGAAGGTGAAATGTCAGGCAGTTCCTGAGAACAGTGGAAGAAAGAACACCTTTCCGATGCTACGATCTCTCCCTAGAAACTACATTCACTTCTAAAGCAAATGTGGAAGTGAGTGATGCTCATAAAAATAAGTAATAATGTAACATAGTTAAAAATATATCCCTACAGCCAAATATTTGGTAAAATCTAGAATTTGTCATTTTAAACAAAGTTTTTGCTTTGATAAAGATACAGTTGTGAATTGCTACAACTTTAATCAGACGGTTTCATCAATACACCATAATCTGGGGAGTGCTTTGTCTTCTGTTCAGATTGAGCTTCCTATGCAGGTGAGACAAAAATCGGTTGGATAAGCTTTTATGCGCACCTGTTGTATGCCCCACTCCTGAAAGGAGTGAATACAATCCCTGCAGAAGCAAGAAATCCTTCTCTAAAGGGAATGGCAGCCCACGAAGACCTGTTTTGTAAATCTGTACGTTCACGTTTCTGGTGAGGTATTATTTACCCACGTGTGCTCATGCAGAACTTTCAGTGCTATGTGTGCCATTTCAAACAAAAAACTGTGCAGAAGATCACAGTACTGAAATGGGAAGGTCCACGTCACTGATGTTCACGATAAATGTCCTGCCTTCGGGAACACTCAAACATTGTGTCTGTTCTTTGCTGATGGCTTTCAAGCTTGTTCTTTGGAATTACCCCAACTCCAGCAGAAGGTAGAAAAAAATGCCCCAGGGTTTTCTAATGATTAAGAAAGGTAAATTTTTTTTGGACCAAAATCAGGAGTGCTTTATTCATAATGGAGGGATCACAAATGTGTTGAACATCTATTTCACAACCAGTGAAGCGAGGGAAGCAAGACCATGATTCTAGGGGGAAGGTGGTTTGGATGAGAGCCCACTTCAGCAACATCAAAGAATGAGTGATTGAGCACAAGCCCAGATCTCTGCTTCTTGAGCTCTCCACAGAACCTACAGGAGGGTGTCTTAAATGCCCACAGAAAAACATCATTCAAAAGGGACAGGAGAGCCACGCAGCTGAGAACCAGCTGACATAGATGTTGCAACACTTTTCCCCACAGTTTTTGGGCTAAAAACTAGACATTGCTCGATGGAATCTTATTCTATTCCACTTAGCCCTCTTACAACATTTTCATCTTTGAAATGCTAGTGCAAAAGGCCAAGGGGCTAATTCATGAGACTCCTCTGTGCTGTCCAGTATGGTGGCCACAATTAATTAAAATGACACAAAATCAGAAATTCAGTTCCTCACTCAGACTGGCCACATTTCAAAAGTTCAAAAGTCACATGTGGTTAGTGGCTACTGTACTGGACAAGGCAGATATGACACATTTCTGTCATTGTCGATAATGCTCTTGGACAGTACCGTGAGTCTGATGCTACAGCCACATGACATCTGAACACGCTTTAGCGCTGGAGTCTCAGAAGTAAAGATGTGTGAATCTTGGGTGGGGTATTCATCACTGATACACGCATGTTTGAAGACTGGGTCCATTGGTTGCTAGGCTTGAATTAGCAAAACTATAAGGGCAACTAACCTGAGGAATAAGCTGTCCAAAACCTGCATAAAATGACTTATGCTCATAAAGGAGAAGCCAAATGAATAAATAAGGTTTAGGGCCAAAGTTTTTAAAAGTACTTAGCATATCATTAAGATGTAAAACAAAAACCAGCCTAAATTTTAAATAATTGAAGCTCCATGGGATAAACCGGCTGATGGTCATTGTCTGAACTGGAGACCGCTGACAGGTAGGAAGGCGGCCCTTTCTTTTTGTGTGGTCACAGAGTGTGCTGGTGTTGCGTATAGAGATTATTCATTCATGTCGGACACATCGGTTTTTTGCCTTAGACACTGACAGGTCAGCTCAGAATTGTGGCCTTTTTCACTTTCTCCGTCACTGACTATTTCATTTGGCAAGAAGACAATTGTGAACCAAGAAGTGTTGGGAGTGGGTACCAACTGTGTAACTTACAGCTACTGGCATTTTTAATTAACAAAAACAGAAGCATGGGAATAAGTTGCATTTTTTCCTTTTCTGATTAGTGATACAGCCATCTATTTTCATTAGAGAATTATTTTACCAAATCACAAGGAAGTTTAGCAATGATCATTTATGTGTATCCAATTTTCTTTTCAGTAAACAACCTAGAGTCGCAGCAAGAATAAATCCATTGGCAGACTCCTCCAGTTACTGGCCTCTGTGTAAGAGCTGTTTGGACTGTAGAGATGGTAAATTTGGCTTGGTCGACTACAGGATTTTAAGCTAAAACACAGCTCAGAGGATTAAAAATTAGAGGTCCAAGGCCATGCTTCTCACCCGAGAACCTGAGTCGCCAGCGTGTTGGGCCATATTGCAAGATTTAGGAGCAGATTTTCAACAGCCAAACTTTTCCTGAGAGTCCGTTTATTTAGTTGCAATAAGGATTTACTAGGGAGATGAGGCAGCAGATGAGTCATGCTCAGTATTTTGTCACATTCTGTTTGCTGTGTAGATAAGGAGGGACCTGGCACTGGAAAACGTTGAGGGCAGTTTGTTTAGGTGCTAATAGTCTGCGGAGAGGGAAGTACAGAAACTTCTTTAAATAATTGAATCATTAAGAGGCATCTCGTGAGGTCATTTCATTTCAGCACATAATGCTTTTAAAGTGACTCTTACTGTCTTTTTTTCCCCCATCCCAGTTGCTTCTTGTAAGATTCACATCAACAAAATAAATGAATCACAGTCATATATTTGTATGTTTGTATGTGACTCAATCCTTAAAAGAAAGCCTTGTGAGACAATCTCCATAGCTAATGAGACTGAAGTCTTTTCCAGCATATTATCTTTAGAATAAGATCTTGTTTTTTATTTGAATTGATTAAAGAAATTGCTGAATGTGCACTTTCAAATGACATAGGAACTACTTTGGAGTATACAAGTTTAGGGAAATAAATGATAAAGCAACTACCTTACATCATTTAAGATCAGGAGAGAGTCTATTAGTACATCTATTGCTGTTCAATAAGTTCCTCCAAATCCTGCTTGCTGAAAATAATACACACTGATTATTCCGTATTTCTACGAGTCAGGCATGAGGGAGAAGTTCAGTTGCTTGGTTCTGGCTCAAGGTGTCTCATGAGATTGTGATTGAGATGTCAGTCATGACTGCACCCATGCAAGGCTGGACCAGGTAAGAGGACCTGCTCCCAGGTTCATTCCTGCGGCCGTTTGCAGGACTCCTCACTTCCTCACTGCCCCTTGGCCTCCGTTGACCTCGATACATGGGCCTCTCCATAAGGAAGTTTGCCAGTTTCTGCCAGACTGAGCAATCCGAGAAAAAGAGCATATAAGGAAGAAGTCACGAGGTCTTTTATGACTTACATCAGAAGTAACACCCTATCATTTTTGTCATGTTCTATCAATCACATACCAGGGGCGTCCAACCTTTTGGTGTCTCTGGGCCGCACTGGAAGAAGAAGAGTTGTCTTGGGCCACATATTAAATACACAAACACTAATGAATACTGATGAGCAAAAAAAAGGTTTTAAGTAAATTTACCATTTTGTGTTGGGATGTGTTCATAGCCATCCTGGGTCGTGGTCAGGTTGGACACCCCGATAGACCAACCCTAATAACATACGGGAAGAACACACACAAGGGCCTGCACGCCAGGGTGTGGGGCTGTGTTGGAGGCTGGCTGCGGCAGAGGGAGGAATCTGGAGAAGCGGCAAACTGGATTTTAATACTTGTGATGTGGTCCCAAATATCTGGCAGTTAAGGGTTGTGACTTAAAAAAATGAGTTAAGTTTTCATTTTTGTTTCCAGGGAACATATTCTTAGATTGGAATTCTTTCTATACCTAAACCCATAGATTTATAAATGTCATCATTCTGTTTACCTACATCATATGAATGAGGCTGTAAGAAATAGTTAACACCAGTATATGTCAGTGTTATGTAGAAGGAAGATATTTTACAGTTTTCCTTTTAAAACCTATGTGCCAGGACAGTTCCAGGACCTGTCATGGCTTGGCATGTGCTGGCTGTCGGCAACACCCTAGTTAGAAGCTTGGGTATTTGCTTCACTTTTCTTTCCAGGTCCCTTGAGGACTGAGTGCTTGGGTACCTCAGTAGCCGAGTGGGTTAAGAAGATTGACTTATCATGTAGCCCTTAGATTGCTTCCTAAAGATTCGTACGATGGGGGATGGCAGTAAACTGCATGAAAACCAGAAGATGTGGTCCTTCTCCAAGTGAAGAGTTATGTCGTTCGATTTGTAGGTGTCCAGAGCCCTTCTCGTAATTTGAATACTGAAAAAGTAGGTGGTTGGAAATGCCAAGCAATCAATTATATATTTTAAAAAGCCCAAAACACAAATGCAGGCATCAAAGACTACTCCAGGTCAGTTCACCTTGCATTTTCACCTGTCACTCATTCATGGATGATCCTTCCTGATCCACGACCTTGTTCCTCATTGTCTTGGATGTCCCAGCACGAGGCCCCGGAGCCACATCCACTCATCTGCAGGGGCTCTTTCTGTCTCACCCCAGCAGATCTACGGGGACAGCATTTGGATGTAGTCTATGGGTGACTGCAAGATGTCACACCTGGTCTGTGTCCTCGCCTGGCCCTCAGAGCCTGCCCCCCCACCCCCCTTCCTCATGGTCAGGCCATCCTTGCTGATAGCCTGCACGACCTTCTCCTTCAGCCTTCATACACTTTCTAAGGAAACGCACCCCTCCCCCCCAACACACACACACCAGTGGCAGTTGCTGCATGGAAAACTGTCACTGGGAACATATTCAATATCCCAATCTGACGCCTCTCCCTGTTTGAGAAATAAAATGATGTTTCTACAGTCAGTTAACCAAGTGAGGAACTGAGGCAAAAGGAGTCAAAAAATCTAATCTACCCCCTGTTCTGTGGGACCACCAGGAGGACAGTGAGCCAAACCACCGAACTGCTTTTCAGGGGAGTACAAGCCACCCGCCAATCACCACTTAGCCCAAGAACAATGCTTTTACTTTCATATTTACCACAGAATCAGCTTCAAGTTGAAACTTTTACAACCACAGCTCAAAACAGTGAGAACTTCAGAAAACTTACTAAGGTCAAAAGAAGCATCAAGCACCTACCAGGAGGAACTGAGAATTCACCTAAGTCTCTCTAGGCCATTCCTGGAAAGCCCCAGGCCAGTACTGGTCAGATCACTTTAAATTCAGAATCTTAAGCACCAAACCATGAGGGGGACGCTTTTGCATTTTTCAGGATGACTAACGTACCAGAAGTGATATCGAGAAAGCCCACCAAATGCCTAAAAGTAAGAGAAAGGCCTGTAGGATTGAAGAAATGGTGTAGAACTGATCGTGGCCATTTGGGTTATATCTGTTATGTGGTTTGGATGTGACCTGCACATGCCCCACCTGCTGTGTTGAACAAAACAAATTTGCTTTTTAGTTTTGTTTTTTTTTTTTTCTCACTGACTTCCAACTGAAGGGGAAAACCTAACTTCGTGTTCTTCAAACCTGCCCCGAGAGAACAGCTTGCAAGATGTTATTCTAGGTGACTGCCTTAGCTGATTCTGAAAGCAACACCCACCTGAAGGAAAGACTCGCCATGCTTTGCAAGTCTTCCTTTTCAAAGCTCTCTGCAATGACAAGATGGTATTGTGGAATGAGTTTTTAAATTGTTTTTTTTGAGCAACTGCCAGCGCATAATTAGGCTTCAGCAAACAGACTTTAAGTTAATTTAAGGCAAATGGCTTCGCTGTGGCTAATGGATGAGATGTGCTGATCTGAGAGCTTCCCACTACAGCGACTGTCTGTCCTTGGCAGCTCTGCTGTGGGTGGCTGAGATGACCCAGCCGGGCCAGTCTGTCCCTGCTTGGAAAAGCCCAGATCACTTGCTTGGGGTGACTAAACTCCCGTTGCACTAACTGAGTTTAGTCCGTCAGAGTTCACAGTAAACTGGTAAGGATCAAAACCCTGAAATTTTATTATCAAATGAGTCAACAGTAACAATTTTTATTTGTCAAAAGTAGGCTTACATCCATTGTGTTAGAATGCCTTAGGGAGCATATCACATAGAGCTGAGAAGACCCTCAGAAGGTCTGTTCCCACGCCCACAGCTGATATGAACAAATCAAGGAGCAGAGAGGAGGAATGACTTGGCCAAGACCACCCGGACTTTAGAACTGGGGCTAAAACCCAGGTCTTTTCATTTTGAGTCTTCTGCTTGTTTCTCCCTTCCAGCCTCTCCCCACTCAATAAATTGTATTAAATTTATCTGCTGACTCTAACTCCTTTAGGACAGGAGGTCAGGCAGGATCTAGGCCAGCGGGTGGGAATGGACATCTCCGATGGGCGGGCACGTCTGGCCTCCAAACCCCTGGCAGCAAGTGCCACGGGTGGCCTGTCTCCTGCCTGGGAGCGCAGGTCCTGCAGACTGGCGGCAGGTCAGGCTCCTGGCTGTGCACAGGCAGGTGTGGTGCGGACAGAGGGCAGGGCATGGTCTGTGGGAGGGGACAGTGGAAGACCTTGTAACATGATTCAATGAAATTATGCCTGACAGATGTGCTTATAACTGCTTCAGCCTTCTTCAAGTTTCCCCTTCATCTACTCAGGGATGGACTATTTGACTTTCTTATTTTCAGTTATTTCTTGTCATCAACAGCTTTTCTGTCATTGTCTCTCTGCTCCCCACATCCCTCTGTCCATTCCCTCCTGCTCATTTACCTTTGCTTCTCGGTGTCTCTTGAAGTTCTTGTTTCCTTCTAGGTGTTTCTATGTCTTCTCCACGTGTGGCTTTAACCGACTAGTTTTCTTATCTTTGTGGGTTGGTATGATGATGAAGTGAGTTGAAATATGTAAATACTTGAGATAATGTCTGATGTATAATAAGCTCTCTCTAAAAGGCAGTTATTTTTCCTTATTATTATTTCATTTTCATAATCTTTCTCTTGTTCTGCTAAAGGTTCTACTTTTACACTATGCCCACTTAAAAATTCTTACTATTTCCTATTACTCAGTTCTCCTTTCCACCTTGAATGTTTCCTCTGAGCTCCTCCCTTGCAGACCTGACATCATTGGAAACAAGCTGCTTTTCCAAGAGGTCTTTCATCTTTTTGATAGAAAAGTGAAAGCATATGACCTGAAGATATTATTTCCAAGATTCACATTATATATCCCACAAAAGCTGTATTTTGTAATAGTTGTGTTGTAGGAACTATATACTTTATTCAACACTGTTACTACTGGAAACATCAATTTTGGTCCTCTTTTGACACTTAGAGTTTATAGAATATTCATTTCTAAATTCCTTACATGTAAATCTTTGGAAAAAAAACCACAAAAGACATGCAGAGCACAATTTGATAAAAAGGGAATAATCAAAAAGAATAATGATAATTTTAGTTAAAAAATTTATATATGAAATAATTATAGAGGGCAACTTCAGGTATTTGTCATAATAGAAAGGCTGATTGTCAGTTATCCTAACAAATGATAAGCTCACAAACATTTAAAAAATATCTCCATAAAAAGTGTGTCTTTAATAAACAGATAAAATTGACATTAAAAGGAGAACTTTATGATTTGGTACCTATGTGAGAAAAACAGGATAAAAACAGCTGATGTGCATGCTGAGCATGTTTAGTTGAGCAATGTATTATAGTGCACAGTAATTTCATTTTCATTTGTGTGCCAGCCTGTATATAGCTATAAGTGGGATAAATGTTCCACGCAGATTGCTCGAAGCTGATTGGAGACAGGACTTGGCGCATGCCGTCTGCCACAAAGAGTTTCCGTTGAAGGGTAGAACAGAAACAGCATGCTTTACAATTTCACAACATCTATTTTCAAAAGCCATGCAATTTCCTTTTCCAAACTGCAAAGCAAAACAAAACAAAATGGTGCTACTATTGCTGAAACATTTTCACAACCCATTTTTAACTCTCGATTGCCGCTAATGTTTTAGGTTTCTAATTAGTGTGCGGAAATCAAACTAACCTAGGCCACTAACTCCAAGAATAAATGGTTTATTTGAAATAAAAGCATTATAACCAATGGGAATAGGAAATTAAATATGCCTGGGTGAGAGTTTCAAAAAAAATAAAAAAAAAGAATGAAACTCAAGAGAGGCTGGAAAGAAATGCAGAAACGTATCGCTCCATGGAGTGTTACCGGTTTGACCTGCCCAGTCTCCAAGAGGGGAAACTTTTATATGATGGAAACACGGGTCTTTTTCTGGCAATGAGACTCAAAGGCTGCTTCTATTAAGTACCCTGTGGCCACAATGAAACCATTTAGTGATGATTTCTGCCATCCTGATCGATTTACAGAAAATAAAAACCCTGCTTGCAAAATGACAGAGGAATGTTGCCACCAAAGCTCATTCAACTGTGGGCCAGTTGGAACGTGTACTTATTTCTATGACCTGGACATGGAAACTCAACAAAATTTTTAATAGGTTGAGGCTTAGGTGTTTCAAAGTTAAGTTTCTTGTGGGATCTTTCTCAGTTCGGAAAGAAATTTTGTTTAGACATTGTAATAGGTTTTATTTTAAAACATTCCTCAGCCTAGCCCTTTCTTCCTCACTGGACATTGTAACCTTTGGGAAGGTTATAGTCGATCTAGGTGGAAGCTACGTGTGTGGACTCGAACCGGACTGCCGGCTGGATCTGGGCTCCACCTGTCTTTACGACTTGGATGGGTTAGTTAACCTCACTGTGTTTCACTCACCTGCCGACTGCCTAGCCCTGGGTGGGCATTAAGAAAGATGACAGTTACAAAGCCATGGCACGGGGCATGCAGCATGAGCTCCTCAGATGTCACCTGAGATGGTGATGATGTAGGTGCAGGGAGACCCAACCTTTGGGCATCTCTGGGCCACACTGGAAGAAGAAGAGTTGTCTTGGACCACACATTAAATACACTGCAACATGCATTTAATCACAAAAAAATCTCATAAGGTTTTAAGTTAATTTACGATTTTGTGTTGGGCCACATTCACAGCCACCCTGGGCTGTGTGCGGCCAGCAGACCATGCTACGGACACCCATGATAGGGAGGGCCCTCAACAACCTCTTGGTAGAACTCAGAGCCTCACTTTTGAAGGCACCCATCTTTCAGGGTTGCAACTGCTCACTTATGGGTTCCCTCACAGCCTGTAGACCCTGTGAGGGTAAGGGTCATGTGTGGATTACTTCTTGATTCATCATCAGTTGATCCCAGCACCTACCATATTGCTTGGCATGTAGTGGGTTCTAATGAATAATTGATACGTTGTGGTTTAGGGAAGAAGAATTACTCATTGTAGGGCTCTGGGAAAGTGACCCCATCTCTTCAAGATTTGTGTGCCTCAGTTTTATGGTGGGCATAACGGATTTGAGATAACTAGTGTGAAAATGCTTTGTAAAGTTTATACCATTTTTCCCCGAAGGTAGTGGATAATTAATAAGGGGAAGTATGGCAAAATGAGAATAGATAGTGGTGATTCACTTCCAGGAGGATAATGTAATCTCCTAGCAGTAACCGATCTCTGCTGAGTTCTAAGCTTAGTCTTATTATGACCCAGTGCATCATCATTTGCCAAAAGATTTGCAAACCTCAAAAAAAAAAAAAAAAATAAGTGGCTGTCTGAACCTTAAAAACTTCTAGATATTTCCAAATTGGGGGATAACCACATTCAGATTACTCTGAAGAACGACTCAAGACCATCCATAGCACCCACCAATCAATGTGTAAGACCCCGTGGCTTTGCATGAGCTGAGTGGGGTTCTCAGGTGGCAGGCATTTGTCAGGCCTGTATGTGGGTGTATTCGCACCATGGGTCTGCTCGGCAGATGCGTCTCATCGTTTTTCTCCTGGAAGCTCTCTTCCCGTGGCGGAACAACCAGAACTGTACGGCCTATTTTTCCCCACTCCCAATTCCCTTCAGCAGGACAGACAGACACACACCCCATTTTTTTAGCTGTACTCCTCTCTGGTGATATGCCTTAGGGAAAAAGCAGTCACGGGTTGTTATAAAGTCACTGACTATTATAAAATACTAACATCTTAAGCATGTTCTGAATTGAACACAAAATTAAGAGGAAAGTCTTATTTAGGACAAAAGTTACAGTTAAAATGAAAAATGTTAGCTCTTCTGGACAAGACAACTATTTTAACTGTTTTCTTTGACATTTAATTTCACAGAATGTCGTCTTTGCATAGTCTATAAGTAGAGGTATAAATGAAGCATATTGCTACTAGTGTATAGTGGTCTCGCAGGAAGCAGAAGATAGCTGTCGTATAAAATAAGTGTTTCATAAAAACAAAAAAATAATTAATTTGATTTAACACTTGCCAGGAACCTACTTAAGTATTCAGTTGAAGTGATGACAGTACATCAATGTCCTTAGCACACTTAGATACTAATTATAACATATTAGAGGGAAAGAATTAGAATGGTAAATATCTTGAAATGCTACATAAGCTACTCAATCCACTTAAATTCATTCTTAAGATACCTTTTGTACATCTGACAAAAGCATTTTGTTTCAACAAGTAAAGAAAAAATTACCGTTTGGTAAAAAAAAAATCTCTTAGAGAGGAAATTTAAAATACAAACCCCAATCTCCTTACTGGATAAAGCAGCAATTTTCCTCCTTAGGTGCATGGATTTCAAACAGCTGCCATGCCCACTTAATTACGGGCCCTTCAGGTCAAAATGGAAATGATGGATTTTCATTTTGACAGCAACCGCACTGAGTGTTTATTTAGCCAGTGTGGGTAATTATTCTGGTGCTATTTGAAAAATTTCTCCAGAACCGGTTGCGTATCGTTCACGAAAGGCTGTGGTCTCAATACTCAGCACTTCAGGGCTCCTCTTTCTTCCCTCACCCCCTCCCTTTTTTTGGATGAGACTTTTCTCGGAATTTAAAGATTGATTTCCCACCTACTGCCGAACAAACACTAACTCCATCTCTGGAGAAAGAGAGGTGTTCAAGTGTTGAGGGAAAGCTTTTCTGTGTTTCAGGGCAGAGGACTGGCAGCAAAATGTCCTGGCTAACAAGGCCCTCAAAGAAGGCCATTAGTTTCCTACAGGGAAGAGGCGGAGGTGCCCTGACCGCACCTGTGGGTGGAGCTGGCTTTCAGAGCAAGAAAGAAGGTGGAACTTCAGGCTTCTGACTGCAAAGCTCTACAAATCACAACTTTCTGCTATGGTAGCACTCTGAACATTTGGGAAGTGTTTTCATTTCATTTACCTGGTTCGAGCATTACAATAAAAATTCAAGGTAGTTAGGAAAGACTTATTTCTATTTTAATTGATGAAAAAGCTGAATTTCAGAGATAGTAAGTAAGTGATTTTGGTCCAATCACCTACAGGACATCGGGAGCTGGGGTCCGAGGCTCCGAACTTCCAGCGCCGTTTGCCAGTTTGGCCTCGCTTCTGCTACCACGTGGGGTGGAAAGGAACCTAGAGGCTGCGGAAGAAGGAAGGCTCACAGGAACCTGTTTTGGGGTTGTTCAATACAGTGCAGCTCTCCCAGTTAAATCTGAGTTTCACATAAAAAAACAACAATTTTTTTTTATTTTTAAATTTTGCTTAAAATTTTATTTTTCAATGACAGTTTACTTTCAATATTATTTTGTATTAGTTTTAGGTGCACAGCATAGTGGTTAAATAATCATATCTTCACAAAGTGTTTTCCCCAGTATTTCCAGAACTCACCTGGCACTGTGAATAGTTATTACAATACTATTGACTGTACTTCCTGTTCTGGGCTTTGTATTGCAAAATGTCACAATCTGCACTTCTTAAAACTTTCACCTCACACACCCAGTCCTCCCAGCCCCCTGCCCTCTGACAGCTGTCAGTCTGTTTTCTGTGTCTATTAGTCTGTCTCAATTTTGTTTGTTCATTTATTTTGTTCTTGAGTTTTTATATATGAGTAAAATCATATGGTACTTGTCTTTCTCTGACTGTTTTACTTATAATAATTTCTAGGCCCATCCATGAAAACCAATAATTTTTTTAACATAGAATGTCTAATAAAATATTTAGTTCATATTTATACTAAAAAATTTGGATTGTTGATCTGCCATCGGAATTTAACTGGGCATCCTATATTGAATCTGGTAAACCTGTCAATCTTCTCCAGTTTTCCTCTCTGATTGGGTAACCCAAGTTGAAAAGCTCACAGTGCCACCACCTTGCAGTACAGCCTAGTGGTAGGGGTGGAGTTGTACCCCACTAAGAAGATGTACTGAAGCCCTAACCCCCAGTACCTCAGAATGTGACCTTGTTGGAAATCGGGTCTTTACAGAGGTAATCAAGTTAAAATGGGGTCATTAGGGAGGGTCCTAACCCAGCAGGACTAGTGTCCTTATAAAAAGAAGAGATTCAGACAGAGAAATAGACATGCACAGAAGGGAGATGATAAGACACAGAAGGAGAAGGTGACCAGAGCGATGCATCTCCAGCCGAGGGACCCCAAGGATTGACAGCAAATAGCAGGAGCTGGAGGAGGCAAGGAAGGGTTCTCCCCTAGAGCCTTCAGAGGGAGCGCAGCCCTGCCGACACCTGATTTCAGAACTCCGGTCTCCACAACTGAGGGATGATAAATTTATGTTGCTGCAGGCCACTCAGTTTTGGTGCTTTATTATGGCAGCCCTGGGAAAAAAATACACCTAGTATAGGTGGGGTGTACTCTACATCCCTTACCTTCGCATTCTTACAGTCCTGCAGTTCCGAGGTGCTCCTGGCACACACTGAGTACATGTCTTTTCACTTGGGAACCTATTTGAAAAAATTAACATAGCATATGGCTTCATGAGGAGTAAACAAAGAAGATCCAGAAAGCACTTGTTAGTCAATAACTGCGGTATAAATAGTAAACATATAACAATAAAAACAGCTTTTACTACCTTATCGGACCCGTGGCACTCTAAAATAACAGTGTTATTGGACCAGGGAAAGCTAAATCATTAGATTTGGCAAAGTGAAAATTTTTTTTAAACGTGCATGATTTTGTAAATGTTTGGCCATTTGGACGGTTGGGGAAAACAATGGCTTTGATTTATATCTGAAACCAAACATTTGTTGAAGCTTCTTTTTCTTGGCAGAGCGCACCTGGCAGGCATTTAAAGAGCTCTTTTAGAGAAGTAATACATATTCTCCAACATCAATGAACACTTTCATTACATTATTTTTAATATTTAAATATAAAGGAATAGAGAAAAAAGGATTTAATTTTCTCTAAGATAAGGCTGGATGGAGGAGGGCAAAGGGGAAAATTAGGACAACTGTAGTAGCATAAACACTAAAATAGTAAAAGCAATAAAAATAAAAATAAAATAACTTATCTAAACAATAATTAGGAACAAGTTAGGTAAAAGAATAAATTTAAGGGTTTTTCAAATTTAAAAAATTGCTAACTCCCCATAAATGTCAAAGGAGGAAAACTAAACTCCGTAGGTCTATGGCATGCACGTGCTGTGACCTGCGCTGGAAGAGGCACACTGGGCTCCGGTCATTCACCCATTTTTCCACTTAGTCGCCGTCTATCTTTGTGCTTCTGCAGTGTTTCCAGGAGGGCTACAGGTGTCCCGATAAGGTGTGTCTTCAATGACGGAGAAAAAATGTGGCTTTTCTCATGATTCACATTGACCTTCTTGCTGTTCCATAAAACCCCAGGCATGTTCCCACCTCAGGGTCCTTGCACCTGCAAAACGTGCCTCCTCTCCCTGGGGAGCCACACGCCTCGCCCTCCGCCTTTCCATCTTCATGAGACACTCCTTAACCAAGCAAGTAAAAAATGTCCACGCTTCCTCAGCTCATGCCACATTTCCATTAATGTCCTATCCCCTCTCCTGCTCTCTTTATTCTATAGTACCCTTGTCACTTAGCATATCAAAGATTCCACTTCTTACTAAAAAAAAATGTCCATTTAGGTTGCAGGGGCAAGGATTTTGTCTGGTTTGTCCACTGCAGTGCATAAGTGTTTGTCCAGAGAATGAATGAATGAACATGGGAAGTATACTCATATTCTACACTCGTGTGAAAATATCAAGCTAGGATATTAAGAGCTACAATGGGATTAGAGGCAGGGGTTCAGGGATTGACAGCACTTTACAGGAAGCATATTGAAGAACAAAAATTATCCAGTTTTATACAAAAATTATCTGACTTTAACTTTCCAAGCAAGCAACATCCTGTCCATCGGAAGGGCCTAAAATCCCCTCCCTTGCTCAGTGTCCAGAGAAGGAGGCCAGTCCATGAACATCCAGATTAGACAGAGAGAGGCTGGGCTACAAGGCCCCACAACGTGTGGGCATTTCTGGAGTTGGTCAAAATTAAGACATTTCAGTGATCGGGTAAAAAACAAACAAACAAATGAAAAAAACAAAGCAGAAAGAAGAAACAAAAGCAGCCAACATCCCATACCTGTCAACCAGGCTACCCAAGACCAGAGCAACACGAGACTAAGAGGGACCAATCCCTCTCTATAGGAACTATTTCCTTCGCTGCCCAGGTGATCAACAGTTCCTTGATGAAGAGCAAATAAAGACTGATATGACACTTCTAAGGGTTTTTATGCATTTACATTTTTATGCATTTAAAGCCTTGACTAACATCTATTTATAGAGTTATGTGACAGTTATGATAATTTAAGTAATGAGGTTATCCCAGTGGCTAGCTCTTAATTGGGGCTATTACTTGATTACATAAACACCTTGTGAGATACATAATATGTCTATAAGAATCACAGAAAATCTTGAAATGGCAAAAAAAAAAAAAAAAAGAAAGATGAGTGGGTGCCCCACCCAAAGTGCTCTCCCAGGTAACCTGTGGCATTCATGGTCTTTGAGCGATTTTACAACTTCATAACTTACAGAAAACGCTACTAATGCAAACTATCCTTGTCCATAGACACGCGAATGATTGTTGTCTGGTGAGGGTGCAACTGATTAAGACCCCCGACCCCAGACAGTTGTGCATCTGTGAAGGCATCCACCTGGCATTGCTGACCGCCTGTGTAGGCGTCGCTCTTTGCATTCTCCTTTGAATACGTTGTGACTTGCTATCCTTATTAATTAGTAGTTTAAATACAATATTGACATGTATTTTTTAACTGCTGAGGATTATGATTTTATCTTTTCACTATGTGCTAGCCAGGAGGTAGTTCCTATTATAAACTATGGTATATTGATTAGGTTCCACCTATAGGTGAGATCATATGCTATTTGTCTTTCACCACCTGGCTTATTTAACTTAGCATAATGCTCTCCAGTTCCATCCATGCTGTCATGAATGGTAAACAAGCCAGCAAAATATAACCAGAGACATTGAAATAAAGAACAAACTTATGGCAACTTGAGTGAGGGAGAGATAATGCGGAAAAATGGGGCAAGGGTCGTCAATGAACATGTGTAAAGGACACATGGACAAAGCTAAAGAGGGTATGATCGAGCGTGGGAGGCAGGGGTGGGTGGGGTGGAGGGAGTTGTGAGGGGATAATGGAGGCAACTGTACTTGAACAACATTAAAATAAAAATAAAATGCAAATTGACAACCAGTAAGAAAAAATAAACTATGATATAGTCATAGGCAGCAAGTCATTTCATTATTTTTATCAGTGTTCTAGGTGTGTGTTTCTCGTAACAAATATTCAGAGGGTGTTAATTTGTTTTATGTTCATTGTAAAAATTACTCAATATTCAATTTCAAATAAACAAAGAGAGAGAAAATGGTGAGGGAGAAAGTCGAAGAGACATATCGACAAGGGAATGCCAAAGAAAGGAGGAGCGGGAAGACCGAGGTTGCGAGAGGCCTGGTGTGGCAGACTGAGGAGTACGGTTTGGGTTCTGAGAGTCTGGACTCCATTTGAAGAGCAAGGGCGCCGCTGCAGAGCTTGTATTCGTCTTAAGACATGGCAGCTCTCTCTCTAGTGTGTCCCATGACATTCTTCTTTCTGAGCCACCCAAGCCCGGTGGGCATAGTAACTTATTTATAACTTAAAGCCTGTTGCAAGTTGCCCCACAGGTGGTAGCAAAGCTCTCAAGTACTTTACTCCTCTTGATTTCACGCCAATATCTGATATCCTATCACTAATCAAGATAGATTTGTGATGGAAAAAAGAGATACTTGTATTGCGTAGACCAGACAACCCTGAGGTTAAAAATTCAAATGCCCAGAATGGACATGTACAGACTGAACTATCTCAAGACGAGTTTCTTAGCTGCCCTGGTTACTTTTTTTTTTTTTTTTGCAAAAGGAAACCAAAAACCAATATAGCATTTTTTAAAGAGTTGTAATTTTAGGATTTTGATTAACAACTGCTCATATGATGTGATCATTAGATAAGATGACTTAAGTGAAGAGGTTGTCAGAGTGGCCAGCCCCATCGTGGCTACTATTTTATGAGCATGTTCTTGCCCGTCCTTCCTTACAGACATTTGTCTTCCTGGGTCTTTTCTCTGTTTAAGTGCATTACATGTTATAGCCCAAGATACAAACACATGATTCATATCGAAAGGGGAAGATTTTGAAACACTTCCCGTTGGTTAGTTTTATAAGGTTCTATTAGGGTCAGTGTGCCCCCTAAAGTCCCTCCAGCCCACAGTGCAGTGACGTCCCAGGCGGGTGATACAGTCCACTCTGACTTCTAGGGCATGGATTCAAACACATGGCTTGCTTAAAATGGATGTATTATTATTATTTTTTTTATCTCAATGACCTTCTGGGATCCAGGCTTTGAAATACCTACACTGCTCTTACAACTGTGGTTGTGAAACATGATACTGTGTTTTTTGGTTAAAATCACTGATTTGACGAGAGTCTAAAACATAAGGCAGATGGCAAACTCTAGACGGTGTAAAGTTTCTGGGGCTTCTGCGAGGTAACCCTGTGATGGCGAGGCCTGGGCCGTCCACCTATCAGGTGACAAAGCAGGACTCGGGCCCCACAGTCGTCAGGCATTTTGTACACTTAGAGGGAGAACTCTAGAAACATTTCTGAACTCAACATCTGACTCGTCACACTTGGCCGCTCCAACCAGGTGCTCTGTAGGAACAAGAAAAAGTAGTAAGATGATCCATCGGCAAGTAAAGACAGGAAAGCACCAGAGTCCCTGGAATCTTACTGAGGAAATGAGATCCAAAGAAGCTTCTAGTAGAAAAAAAGAAGAATGCAAGCGATGTGCGTTCAAGTTTCCTCCCGTCCGTAGAGCGCCTTTGCCAAGAGATAACCCCTCAGCGTGGGTGTCACTAGGCCAGGAGCTAGAGACCTGTGTCACAGTGTCGTTACTGCATACGTACTTCTGCCTCTCAGCTTAACCCTGTATCCAATTCCACCAAGCAAGCGACGTGAAAGGTAGCTCCGTAGATTCTAGTGTAAAATGATCCAAGAATAACACTAACAAACATTTACTTAATACCTTCATCTCTCCTATAAATCTCTCGATAGTCCCATGAGATTAGCACTTATTATTTCCAATTTATACCTGCAGTCACTGATGTTTGGGTGCTTGCTGTATCCAAGGAAGGCGTAACAGTCAGGAAGTAACAGAACTGAGATTCAAGTCCACATGGCCAAATTCCAGACCCCAGAACTTGGCCCTTATTCTCTAATTCCACTAACCTTGGGGAAAAGTTTAACCCCCATGTTACAGAGCTGAGTCTGAACATTAAAAAAAAAAATACTCACTGGGATGAAATGCACAAGGAGAAAGAATTCAGACTCCTGTTTCAACAAAAATCACCCCAGTAAGTACTCAGAATTCTCACCAGCAGGGTCTGACTACAGTAGTTTTATATTAATGGTAAACTTACGGAACACATTCTGGGGCTAAGCCATTGTCCCCGGCACTCTGCATGTGTTAACACGTTAAGTGTTCATAAAATCCCTGTGAAGTAGGCATACTGTCGTCCACATTTTATAGATGAGCATCTTCAGGCACACAGCTCATGCAAGCAGTTGGGGGCACCGCTTGGACTGGAGCCCCACGGTGTGGCTCTGGGGGCTGCGTGCTGGACCACTATGCTGTGCTCTCTTTTAAGAATCTGGAGTGTTATCTACTTTCCCCTAGAAGTGCCATTAGCAACAGTTTTTCACAACCTTATGGCATGCTCAATATTTACATCTGTGTGTACAGCTCTGCCTGGTGCCTGCCAAGAGGCTCCCCACCTGCCATATGTTGTTGGATAGAAGGTCCCTATAAGGAAGCAGAGCTGTTCTCTTGGTCTCTGCATCGCAGATAAAGGAAAAGCAAGTCCAGAAAGGGAAAGTCATTTGTCTGAGCTGAAAAGAGGCAAAACCAGGTTGGCTTTCTCCCTGGCTAACAGCAATAGGACACTTGTTCGGTGTTCACATATGTGTAGCTTTTAGAAAAACACTCTCCTAATTCAGGGGGACTTCATTCCCAAAAGCTGGAGCAAGAAAACTATACATGCAGCTGGTGGCAGAGACCCGCTACCAAAACAATAAAGAAGCCTTGGGTGTAAGTTAAGAGCGCACTGTATGCATGACTTCCAGATGACGAAGTAAGGCTGGATCTGTTTACTGGGTTGGTTTCTAGTTCTTGCCTAACTAGAGAAGTGTTTCCCAAATTTCAGTCATTCATCTGCCCATCTTGGTGATTTTTGCCTTGTCAATGTAGCACCTAGATTCGATTTCAGTTGGCTTTCCGATTGTATTTAGTCTAAGCAAATCAAATATGAATATAGAGTTGAGATGAGTTATATTTTTAGGTGTACATTAAGTAAATGCAAAATTATTTAAAAAAAAAAAAACTAATCTGTAAACCACCCAGCAACATCATATGTGAAAATAGTTATTGAGCACTTAACTTGTTGCCAGGTACTCTTTAACACATTTTACATGTCACTTAATTCTCATAACAACGCTGTAAGTAAGTATTTGTATAATCTCCATTTAAAGACGAGGAAACTGAGGTACAAAAAGTTTTGGCAATCTGTGTAAGAGCACAGAGCCAATCGATAGCAGAGATAGAGTTGTGAACTCAGTCTGCCTTCAGCGTCTGCACTTTTATAACTAGTGAACTCCATTTCAGATAATGTTGGACTGTGTGTGTGGGGAAAAACTTCTGGAATTGTGCAGCATCTTTGGACAACATGCTGACTCTAAAAGCCCAGGTGCCTAATTGAGAACTAATCCAAGTAGAATTTCTATGAAGAAGTGTGTAGAGAAAAAGGCATTTTATGGCTGTAAAAGTCTGAACTGATGGATGCTTACCATTTATTGCAGGAAAGTATGGAGAATTGCTGCTTTGAGTCCATTACCCAAGATTATACCACTTTCTGAGCTGAAGGAACAAGGAGAAATTTGAGGCAGACTCGGTAAAGGAGATCATGGCAGCAGAGGACAGACCATGCAGACTCAAGGCTTCCGGTTTCCTGTCATGCTCTTCACGTTTATTTGCCCAGATGTTAAGAAACAAAGCTTCCTTTCTTCTAGATAAAGTCAATGAGCTGGAGAGAAGCTTTAATTGTACAAAACTTAACATAGAAATGCAGTGGGGATTTATTATGACAATCAGGGGCAGCCTGGGAGAATCAGAGGTGCTAAAATACCCCATAAACATGAAGGTGAACTTTAGCTGAAGGGCAAAGAATTAAGGTTTCACTACTTTTTGGGGGGTTTAGTGGAGTAAGGGGGAGTCCCTGGCTGCTGCATTTATAGTGGTATTGGGATTGGCCATCGGTATTTGAGAGCTGTAATGTAAATTTCTATTACACTTCCCTCCCAACTTCCGGGTCACAATAAAGCTGAGCATGATTCTCATTTTGAATTCTAGACAGAAACTGCAACAGATATATGAGTCACCTCTGAAACCAGCATTCTGCTTCTGTCTAGTAATATCTTCACAGAGTTATGCTTATATCCAGCCTTGCCATCTATACATGTTGCCTGTATGTATACATGTACATCCTGTAACTTTCAAGGACCGAAACAGCATTACTTAACTGAATTTGATCATTGCAATAGCCCTTTATTGATTGTTGATATTGTCATCTTCCTGTCCTCAATGAAAAGAATAGTCTAAGACAGGTTTGGTAAATTACCCTCAGTGGCAAATGGCAGAGTTGCAATTTGAACCTAGGTCTGCAGGACCGATTAAAGACAACCCCAAGATCTTTTCCACCCCTTCTATTGGGAAGTGGAGTCTGATTTCCCTTCCTTGATAAGTGGAATACAGTGGAAGTTATGTTGTGGAATTTCTGAGGCTTGGTCATAAGAATACTTTGCCGATTCTGCTTGGACCTCTGAGGAACCTTGCCGTCAGGGTATTTTCTCTCAGGACACCCCCTCTCGGAAGTCAGCCATCATGCTTTGAGGAAGTCCAAGTAGCACCATGGACAGGCTAACATGGAGGTTAGCTGACAGCCCTGGTTGAGCTCCCAGCCTGTGCCAACTTGCCTCGAGGACTCCTAGCCCAGTGAGTCCTCAAATGATCGCAGCCCTCGCTGGCGCTGCACGAGGCACTTCACTTCCTAGGGCTGCCGGAACAAAGCACTACAAGCTGTGTGGCTTTGGACCACAGGCATTTATTCTCTCGCAGTTCTGGTAGCTGGGAGGATGAAATCAGGGTATTGGTGGGGTTCTGATCCCTTCAAAGGTTCGAGAGAAAGATCCTCCTTGCCTCTTCCAACTTCTGGTGGCCCCAGCCGTTCCCTGGCAGCGTAACCCCCATCTCTGCTTCACAAGGCTTTCTTCTGTGTGTGTGTCTCCCTCATCCTCTCCTGTCCTTGTACGGACACCAGTCATAGGATTTGGGGCCCACTCTACATCCAAGATGATTTCACTTTGAGGTTCTTAAACTCATGATACCCGCAAAGACACTGTTTCCAAGAAGGTTATATGCTAAGATTCTAGGTGGACTTGAATTTGGAGGACACTATTAAATTCACTACAGATGCAAGTAAGGATTATGTAGTCGAGCTCTCTCTGAAATTCATCCACAAAATCATAGAGTAAAACGGTTGTTTTCAGTCACAAAGTTTTGCAGTAATGGAATACCACGTCTTTCTACTTTTCCTCTATTGCCTCTGTTCACAGAACCTGTCATACTGAAGACTTTAAAACAACACATATTACAGAGTTATTTTAAAAACTATACGTTTGCAAACACTTGTATTCTTAATTTATCTCACAGAAAATTAGATTTGTGAACTACCCAGCACAGTACTTCACTTAGAGTACACATTAATATATATTAGCTCCTTGTACTATTACCATTGCTAGACCTACAAAGATTTGTTTAAATGTGTTTTTTTCAAATAGAAAATCTTAATCCTGTGTCTATACACTTAAGCGAAGTCTCTAAATATATGATTGTTTTTCATAATTTCCTGACGTCACTCCAAAGATTCAGCCTTGTCCTTGGCATGGAGTGTGCGAACGCATCCTGAACTGTGGAAGGATATAGCTAATTTCGCATCAGTCACATGCACGTTACCGGGTTGGCCAGAAGAAAGACACCTTAGGTTTGTGCAGGTGTATGGTCGTGGCTGTGCGTATCAATGCGTCAGACTGCATTACAATCAACGGTGCAAACACATGTCAGCTGCTGCGTTCTCTTACTGTTTATTGAACTAAGGCACACGTGGAAAATCATCGGCCTGCTGGATATAATAGTCTTGGACTTGATATGTCCACTGAGCTGATCTAACATCTCATCCAAGGAATAGTATTTTCCTGGTCATTGTTTTTGAACATGTCAAATAATTTCCCAAACCTATTGGTTAAGTCATTAAGACAGATCATCCGAAGGGTTAGGGCTGAAGAGTTGTTAGAGAACTGAGAGCAATGATTATACTGCTCATTTCAAATCACTGAGTTTTTCTAAAACCACAACCCCAGTGAAGAGCACGGGCTAGTGCAAGTCTAGCGACAGCTTAGAAATTGCTCAGCCATCTCCCTCTTGTCCAGCTCCTCGTCACTTCTCTTGGTGCCCCTCTCCCTCTCAGCGCAGTGTCCCGCGCCGTTCTCCTTGCCCTCGTCCATTCTCGGTCTGTTACCTTTCCCAGTGATTTTTGTCCTTTCCATTTTCACTGCAGCCCAGTGGCGATTCACCCCAATCGCAGCATTTTAAAAATGTATATAGTACTTAGAGTATGATTATTTTTTAAATTCTTAATTCTTCAACGGCCATCTCAAACAGGAATGTAACACCACTGAACTAAATTACATTATTATTTATTTCTCTGATAATTCTCATTATTTATTTTTGCCTCAGGCCTATCACTTGTATAATGTTTTAGATTATATGCTTGCTTACACTTTATTTTTCAAAAAGTTTGTCTAATACATGAGAACAGAAATACCACATCTTTTTTAGAAATTGAACAGATTTTATTAATTGTTATTAATTTGGGAAGACTTGTTTTTAATTAGTGAAGAGCCTCAATTAAATATATGTGTATAACTTTTTAAAACTTATAAAACCTTACCTTTAGACATGGGAAAATTATTAATGATAACTAGGTTTATTTGTTATGGAACAGGGTGGGGATTTAAGCTCACTTTGAGAAGAAATTTATAAACATTAATTAAAACAATATCTCCTTATTAAACCACTATGGAAAAAACACGTCAATGGACCTGAGGGGCCCTGACTCACCTAAGGTGGGGCTCCAGCCTTCTCAAGTCCGGAAGGCAGTTGCTGACAGCGCCTTTCCCCGGTGGTTTCCAGACAAGAACGTGCTCTTCTGATCCTTAGCTGTGCAGAGTCTTAGGGAAAACGTGAGGGTTCCTGACACGCCTGGCATCTGTAACTCCAACGCGTGGACCCTTCTGTGTCGGGAACCTGGAGTCCATCACTTACAATACTAGCTGAGGGAATAGAGACACCTCACTTATGGCTGGGAATCTTCAGGTATCCCCAGGGCCGAGATTAATTTTTCCCCCAGGTGCTCATTCTAATAACTCACCCTGGGTACAAGATGAACCGACTCCCCAGTTCTGGAGTTTTTTCATGCAAAATCTGAGTTTTTGTGTCTTTTTTAATTAAAATGACTTGTAGCTCCTCATTCTTTCTAATGAGTCTCTTTGTTAACTAATGAGTCTCAGATCTTTGAAATCACACCCCAGGATCCATGTTTTAGAACTGTCTGGTTTAAACTATGTGTGTGAAGGGGGAGGGAAAGGGAAAAGACCCAGTTTCTTGCAGTCCCTCAACTGCCTGTCTCCCCTCTCATCATCCTGATCTTCCCGGATTTCTGAGTAGCAGTTCTTAACATGAGGGTCATGGATAGCCTTGCAGATCTTTAGGTATCTGTGTATGCAACTATCTAAAACTTCGTGGGCCAACTGTCTACAGCTCTCATTGGATTCTCATAAAAACCAATGACCCCAAAGGAACAGGAACTACTGTTCTATAGGTTTCTATGCTATCTTCAGGCTCCATCCCTTGCTAACCTTCTTTTCTCACCTTTTCTTCATGAACAAAGGATTCAACAGTAGCAGCAAAACGTATGCTTTGGTACATGGTATAAAATAAAGTGATTTGTTCATTGGTTCAACAGATAAAGTGTCCCTACTATATGCTAGGAATTATGCTTGGCACTGGAGATACAATATAAAACAACAGGGCTAGAAGATGCCTACTTTGCTGAGTGCTCACTCTGTGTGAAGTACTTTGCTAAGTGATTACCTCCTTTAAATCCTCATAACAAATCTATGAAAGAGGAACCATTATTATACCAATTTTATAGATGGGAAAACGACTAATCCAGATTCTACCAGTTCAGAAGTAATGACTTGATGGGCTGGAGGCACCTCTTTAAAAGATTTCTTCAAATTATTGGAGACTCTGATAGAAGACTCAAGTCAACCACGCCCAAAAGCCCCAGTCCATGAGACTGATCAATAACACCATTCAACAAAACATTTTTTGTACCTGGTTTACGCCAGGCCCGTGGGCTACCACCCTGAATAGTGTGTGGTCCTTCCCTCAAAGTTCAGGAGGGTTAGGGAACTCTGGTTCCTCTCTGACAATGGAGAACTAAGGCAGGGTGGCAAAACTTCCCAGGTGGGCAGAAGCTGAGGTGCAGGTGGTAGGCAGAAAAAGGCGGATGCAGAGTTTGGGGATAACGGCCCCATCTGTGAGCCTCTGTGACCTGCATGGACATGGCAGACGAGTCATGTTCGGCCAGTTTCCTTCTCCATCCTCATCCTCATGGACTCCTCAATTACTTAGCGGCTGTCTTGCATCGCTCCGCCTCCTCGCGCGGGTTTCGTCTTCACTTACAGAAGAACAGCAGGTCCTCCCAGCACAACGGCATCTGATTAAGTCAGCAGCGGTATTTTTAGCCGGGTTTCGTTAGTCTCCACACAAGGCCAAACTGTGTTAGTCATAACATCTGAGCAAAACCACAGAGTCCCTTTTCATTCATTTTAATCAAATATATTTACATATATTTACAATTGTCTTCGTGTGCCCAGAACTGATCTCGACTGCAGCTTAGTCATGAAGCCACCGGGCAGAATGTCAATGTATGCAAATAAGCTTCAACTCCTACTTATAACCACCTGTAATGGGTTTCTTCTCTTTCTTCTTCCTCCTCCTCCTTCTCTGTTTTGCCCCAGACATTTCCCATTTGTTTCTTCCTCTGGTTTTCAGAGATTGAAGATTTTGCATGTTTATGGATTGGTTACATTTCCATTAGATCCACAACGTATTTTAAAACGATCATTATTTTCATGGACAGTCTTTTACCAAGAGTCATCTGAGAGGTTTAGTGATTTGGAAATTAGACGCAGAGGATCTAGAACTATGTGGCTCATCATTGAATGTCACCAGCCACATTGGGCCACTGAGCACTCAAAGCATAGATAGCCCACATGTAGAATAAGACTGTGGATGTACAGGATTAGATTATTTTGAAATTAATTTCACCTGATATAGGTAAAATTGTAGATGTATTTTATAGAGTAAAATAATGAAATTTTTAAATCATTTTAAGTCACAGATACATTGCAATGATGAACAATACTCATTTATGGGGGATTTTGTACAGGGCATTAATTTTGCATTGATTTAAAAATAATGAAATTTTTAAATCATTTTAAGTCACAGATACATTGCAATGATGAACAATACTCATTTATGGGGGATTTTGTACAGGGCATTAATTTTGCATTGTTTTTAACTCCTCACCAGTCACCCAGCCCAATCTCTCCTCTCTGCTGGGTTCTAGGACCCTCCATTTGCTTGGGTAGCTCTCAGGATTTAGTCATATAGAACCTCCCCTCTCTTGATTTCTTTTGCTTGGTTTGAATTCAGTCCATGTCCACATCCTTCATTTTGCTCTTTGATATGTTTTTCGAAATGCCGATGCAGGTCTTCTAATTGTACTCCACATGTGGCCTGTTTCCTCTCCTTAGACTGACACCCTCGAGTCCAGCCTCAGCTCGGCCCTTGGGACACACTCATGCCCCTTTCTGCCCTGGACCTGGGCCGTCTTGGGTTGGGCCGTCTTGCCTGAACATTGCATCACCATCCATTACTTTGAAAACTACTTGTTGAATGAATGTTTTGAAATCAATATGCCCATATGAGATTGGGTTTGTCTTAAACTTTTTCCAGAACATAAGGGTATGATATAAAGGTGTGACATAATATGACCTGATCTTCAAAGAATTGATATTCTGTATATTCAGAGTTGATCCATGTGGAGCAAACAGGATGTTCCCTTTGCCCTAGGCATTTGATCTTGGACTTGGCATCTACTACTGATGCCTCTCAGCAAAGGGCATCCAAGGTTACTTACCCCAACGTGCAGCTTTCTTCAGTGAGCGCAATAACTGATTCAGCCTTACTTTGGGTGAAATAATCTAATATTCATTACTCAGTTACCTGGCCATAGCCAAGTTAAACGCCTTTCTCCCTGTTTATTTTCCTTGAAATATTAATACCTGAACTGATGACACAAATATACTGGTCACTGGAAATTTATGTCACTTCATGTCAGATCTTCTTAAGCTGGTGTCCATGAATGGTTGATAATGGCCCTGTGAACACTTTAATGTTGTCTATAAAATGTTGAATCCATGTGGATTATGTTTTGGAAGAGAAGGTTTTGAGACAAAAATCTAATGATTCCAAAAGGAATTTATGACTCCCGTACAGGTTAAGCATTGTTATTCAGAGTGAACTAACGAATCACATTCTTGCTCATAACTAGTTATTAGATGGATACTATGCTCTATAAATACCTCTACTACGTCCCACATTCCTGGCATGGTGCTCTGTGTTAAGAGAATATCAAGACTTGCAAACCAATGTCTCATACATTTGATTGAAATGATCTTCTTTGGGTTCAAGCTGGCAATGAAATTTCTGATCTATAAAACATAAACTTAATTTAGTTGTCCAGAAATAAATAATCCCCAGTCCTCCTCACCACTGTCCCATCTCCAGAACTTGAGAAGTGTCATGGCCATGCGTCCTACTTCCACGGGTATGGCTGCACTCCCAAAGCACAGGCTGAGTTCCTGCAATGGGCTGTCCTTCCTTCACATATTCTGATGCGAGAAACAATTGTCTATCTATTTCTAATTATTTTTGGTGTATTGCACTTAATTTCTTTCCATTTCTTTTCATGTTTTCCTATTACTATTAGGTCCCCTTATACCGCCTTCCCCTGTAATCACCGCACTGTGGTCCATGTCCATGAGTTCTTTTTCCTCAATTCCTTCCCCCCTTTGCTGTCATCCTGCTCTCTACCTATGAGTCTGTCTCTATTTTACTTGTTAGTTCAGTTTGTTCATTAGATTCCACATATTAGTGAAATCAGATGGTATTTGTCTTTCTCTGACTGGTTTATTTCACTTAGCATAATGTTCTCCAGGTCCATTCATACTGTCGCAAAGGGTAAAACTTTCTTCTTTTACACGGCCAAGTAGTATTCCGTTGCATAAATGTCCTGTAGTTGTTTTATCCACTCACCTACTGATGGACACTTGGGCTGCTTCCACATCTTGGCGATTGTAAATAAGGCTGCACTGAACATTGGAGTGCTTATGTTCTGCCGAATTAGTGTTTTGGGTTCCTTCAGATATATTTGTATTCTCAGAAGTGGGATTGCTGGGTCAAAAGACAGATTCATTTAAAATTTTTTTGAGATATCTCCATACTGCTTTCCATAGTGGCTGTCCCAATCTGCATTCCCACCAACAGTGCACTAGGGATCCCTTTCTCCACATCTTCACCAGCACTTGTTGTTTTTTGATTTACTGATGATGACCACTCTGACAGGTGTGAGGGGAAATCTCATTGTGGTTTTAATTTGAATTTCTCTGATGATTAGTGACATTGAGCATCTTTTCATGTCTATTGGCCATCTGTATGTCCTCTTTGGCAGAGTGTCTATTCAAGTACTTTGCCCATTTTATAATTGGGTTGTTTGTTTTTTTGGTGTTGAGTTTTATAAGTTCTTTATAAATTTTGGATATCAACCCCTTATCAGATATATCAGCAAATATGTTCTTCCATTCTGTGGATTGTCTTTTTATTTTGTTGATGTCTTCCTTTGCTCTGTAAAAGCTTTATACTTTGATATAGTCCTATTTGTTTATTTTTTCTTTTGTTTCCCTTGCCTGGAGAGATATAGCTGATAAAATATTGCTACCAGCAATGTGTGAGATTTTACTGCTTATGTTTTCTTCTGGGATTTTTATGGTTTTAGATCTAACATTTAAGTCTTTAATCCATTTTGAATTTATTCTTGTGTGTAGCAAAAGAAGATGATCTAGTTTCATTTTTCTGCACATATCTGTACAATTTTTCCAACACTATTTATGGAATAAACTATCTTTAGCTCATTATTTGTGCTTGCTTCCTCTGCCAAAGATTAATTGACTTTAAAGGTGTGGGTTTATTTCTGGGCTCTCTATTCTGTTCCATTAGTTTATGTGTCTGTTTTTATGCCAGTACCATGCTGTTTTGATCACTATAGCTTTGTAGTATAGTTTGATATTAGGTAGTTTGATTCCTCTAACTTTGTTCTTCTTTCTCAGGATTGTTGTTGGTATTCAGGGCCTTTTGTGGTTTCATATACATTTTTGAAATATTTGTTCTGGTTTTGTGAAATATGTCATTAGAATCTTGATAGGAATTGCTTAGAATTTATGGTTTGCTTTGGGTAGTATGGGCATTTTAATGATATTAATTTTTTTATCCATAATCATGATATGTGTTTCTACTTATGTGTATCTTCTTCAACTTCTTCAGAGTCTTATAATTTTTGAGTTGTCTAGCTATTTCTTTAAGTAAAATTATATTTACCATTAATTGTCCATAATGTCATCAATGCACCCAATGGACCAAGAATACCTAAGAGCAATGTGACTGTGTTTACCATTGAGGTCAATGGCTAAGACCTAGAGTGAGACCAACAAACCCACATAAAATGCGATCTACAGGCTTTGCCGGCTACTACTATATGCCAGCCCCAGAGCTGAGACCACTGTGGTCTTAGGTACCCCTAAGGGTACCCCTGCAGGGTGAATACACTTCTGTGTGGGGTTTTACAATCAGACTTCTACAGCCGAACTTTGGTAAAGTTACTAATTTTTCATTATTATATTTGAGGAGCCCAATTCCTCTCTTTCCTTCTATTGCTAAATTATATTTTCATCATCACCCAACAGCAGTAAATTTATTCCAGTGTAATAACTACACCACAATAAAGGAAATTTGTGACCATTACCGCCTGTATGCAGGAAGTGTATTTCTCTCTCTCTTTTTTTTAAGGATAGTACTAGAAAGAAAAATTTTTGTGACAATTTCAAAAACCTCTTATCTTTAAGTTCATCACCCTAATATCCAAACCTTAATTTTGTATTCTTCTCTTCCTCCTTAATATCTTCTTTTTTTTAGAATGCTATAACAAATTTTCTTAACTATAAGCTGAGATAAAAGAATTTCATTTTTATTATCTTCTTTTTTATTATTTTGCCATTGGAAGCAAGTTTTGGACTTTAATTTTTTTTTTCATTTAAACATGCTGTGCTGCCAAAAAAATACAAATAGAAGAGCTGACCTCTCACAGTTCCCATGCCACATCACACATTCCTTACCATGAGGTCTCACTGCTGTAACAGAAAAGTGGGAGAAATAAAGAACTTGAATGAAGAAGGAGGCATTTTGTCTGCACTTCCAGGGGTATAACAAAAGGGGCTAACAAACCTTTCTGGATTTAGTTTATGCTCGGAAAGCTCTTTCCTTTGAAAAACATGTTTGAATTGGGGAAAATGTAAGGATTTTGTGGTTTGCCTTTCTCATAAAATATTAAAGATCCTGAGTTAGTCCACCTTGCACCCTTTGGTGGGTTTAGAGACTAGACAAACACATGCTAATTAATACCATTTTGTTGATTTTAACATTTCTATCAATGTCTCATAACATCACTATTGCTTGTCTAAAAACTAGAATTCCAAAGTTTCCTTGTTGCTAAGGGGAAAAAAGTCAAATTCTCTTTAATATTAACTAAGTTAGGGAATCTGGCTATAGGAAAGTAGTCTGTTTTTCTTTTTCTTGAATACATTCTCTCTAGGAGAATTTTTGCCCAGATATCAGTGAAGTCTCAGACTTCCATGAAGTAAAATACCCCAGAACTGTGTCATGGAGTGGTGCGCCTGGCTATAAATCTTAGCTGAAGGCGGAGTGGGATAGCAGGAAAATATGAACTTTAAAGCTGTAAAGTTCAATTCAATTTTCTACATCACTACATAGTAGTTAGGTGCCTTTGGAAAAGTTCTTTATCTTCCTTGATCCTCATGTTTTTAACAGAAAAATTTGAACAATAAAATAAACCTTTCTAGATTCTGTTAATGATAAAAGAGAACACATGTAAATTGTTTAATTCAATGTGAAACTGTCATGGGTTGAATTGTAAACTCCCAAAATACATGTTGAAGCCCTAACTTGCAGTGGTTGTATTGGAAATAGGGCCTTTAAAGAGGTAATTAAGGTAAAATGGGCCATGTGCATGGGCCCTAGTCCAATATGACTGGTAGATTCTTCCACGTAAGAAGAGGAAATTGGCTTGCAGACCCACACACAGAGGAAATACCATGTGAAGACACAGCAAGAAGGTAACCATGTACAAGCAAAGGAGAGAGAGACGCCTTGACCTTGGACTTTTAGTCTCCAGGACTATGAGAAATAAATTTCCATAGCATAAGCCTCCCAGTCTATAGTATTTTGTCATAGCAATTCAAGCAAACTAATTCAGGCTTATAATAGACTCTTGATGGATGAGAGTTGTTATTGTTAGTTTTTCCACTGAGACACCAGATATAAATGTCTAAGTTGGGTAAACATAAATGGCTCCCACCCAGTCAATGGTAAGCAACTATCCACTGAATGAATTAAAGGGCATATGCAGGAAAGTATGAATTCTTAAAATATCCCCAGCCAGCATACCACAGTATTAGAAATTCCTTGCTCATTTATGTGAAAGCATTGAAGAGTCCCTTTAAGATGCACATTAAGCTATTATCCCCCATTAATGTCTTTAGACTAATAATTTTGAAAATTGTAGCTAATTTTAGAGACAAGGATTTTAAGAGGATAATATCCAGAGGAAACAAGTTTTGAAAGGGGAGAGAGAGAAGGAAAGCACAAGAGCCTAGTGGACTGTGAGTAAGGAAACTCCTCCGTAGAGTTTCCAAAGAAATGAAGAGACAGTGTCATGCAGTCACTGAGTTCAACAGGGACCACCCCCCACCAAGACAATGAAGGTGCCAATAAAGGGAAGCTAAAGGCAAATTTTCCCAAATTGTAGTTTGCTTGGAGAAGAGACTTGTTTGTCCTTAGGATACCACATCTGTGTGTGTGTGTGTGTGTGTGTGTGTGTGTGTGTGTGTGTGTGTGTGTATTGTTTTCTTCATACAAATTTCCCCTGGAGAATATGAACAGTCACACAAGACAATGAGTTGTATTCATATTCAGGCAATGCAAGTTCAATGATATCTCTCTGGGCTACCACTAAGACACCCATGAAGAGAAGGATGAGTTTATAGATGGTTAAAAAGAAAAGTGAAGAAGGGGGTGAGGAAATATCATATTTTGCTGTGTATAAGTCACATTTTTTGGCCCAAATTTTTTAGGGAGAGAGAAGGATTCACATCATACGTGGGCATAATGATTACCATACATTGAAAACAGGGCAGTAATGGAGACTAGCCACCACATGATAGAGACAAAAGAAACCCTAAATGCAGAAGAAATCATAGACTCAGAAAACACAAAATACTTCCTACTAAGCCTGACAGCACTGTTACTCATTTCTTCCCCAAACCTAAGTTAAATCCCAATCAGTGCAAGTTAAGGATATGCCACCTTGCAGGGCATTACTGAATGGCTTTCTCTAATAACTCTTCATAAATTAGAACCATCCTTTGACTTAGAGAAGCTAAAACAAAATAAACTGAAGGAAAAAAATAAAGTGAGAAAGAAATTAAAGTAAGTAAATCAAATGTATCCTAAAAGCAGAGAACTTTGATTTTACTGCAAGTCAACACTGATGCCAAACAGTTAAAGCAATTATTCCATGGTTGTCAAGAAACAATGACATCTGAGATCTCAAACTGGAAGGAAACTTACAGACATCAACTTCACCATTTACAAAATGATGGGGTTGGACTATACAAATCAAAGGTTCATTTCAGCCAGACTATTTTTGTGATTATGTAACTTCCTTTCAATCTTTCTGCTTATCACATATTAGCAAAGATTATAATGGCCAACTGATGCTAACATTAAATGACATGAAACATATCATTGTAAGTTATCCAGAGGACTCATTGCTAAGTCAGATAATTTCCCAAATGACAAGTTCAGGGTTCTCTATTCGGCTTTTACTTTTCAAATGACCAGCCCAAAATTGAGGTCTGAGGTCATTTCTTGGACAATGAATTCTTGTAAGTTTAGTTCACTGAATCTGAGTTTCATTTAACATTTTCTCTTTGTTGCCCATTTCATGACAGTTCCAACATATTCACCAATGACACCTTCTACATCTGGTACAGACCGTGGCTCCCACAATGCCGTGAAGCAAACGCCCATGAGCCCCCTGATAGAAAAACTTTCCATTCCAGTAAAATATCTAAGACTTTGTCTCATAAACTGGTGATAAAAAGAAATTGTCAGCAAGAGCACATACATGATTGCAAAATGCTTATTAATAAAATATATCTCAAACACAATAGCTTGCTTTATAAAAATAATTTAAAATGCTTCCGATCTTAAAGTCAGCAGAATAAAGACAACCAAACAAGCACATGAACTCATGAAAAGCAATGGGGATTTAAGCTTCAGTTCTCCTTACATCTTGTTGGAAATGAAGGTAGGACTGTTGGCGGTAGCTTTAAGGTATTGCTTAAGAGGACCATCCAGCACCACGGACAAGATTTCAGTCAATCTAGTTTGCACGTTTGCTGAGGGCAAGGGCTGTGTCTTGTCATCTTTGCGTCTTCAACAGAATTTCACAGAAAACATTACAGACATTTTGCATTCCTTAGTGGGATGCATGAAATAGAGTTACTCTTATAAACTGGGGTCTTGTAGAAGCATTAGAAATTCATCTAACTAGAGTTAATTTATAAAGGGTAATTTTCCTTGGGGAGTTTTTGTTTTTTACCAACCTGGACTGGAGACACTAGTAGAACAGAATGAGTTAAAAATGAATTTTTTTTAAAAGAATAAATGTAATTCAAATAGCATTGAAAGATTAATATTTTGGGCTGCCTTTTTTAAAATATGAAATATGCTATGAGGTGTAAAACAGTTCCAGTAAACAAGAGTTAAAGAAATATGGCTGGAAACGGCATTTGATTTGTTATTACACATTTGCATATAACGTTATGCAATCATATGCAATATATCCACGCACAGCTAAGGAAGCTTAACTGAAAGGGAGATTATTTATGCTATTTTTGTGAATGGGTTGCTTAGCCTGCCTTCTCCATTTCATGCTTTTGAACTTGAGAAAGTAGTAAGCTTTTCTAAGGCACTGCAGTCCAGGTGCAGGTTGAATTATGATTTATTTCTTGCTACTGCAATTTTAGTGTTGTGTATTAATTTGAAAGAGGTTAATGTTCCTTATTACCATCCTGCCTGAACGGAAAACATTCAACAAAACAGATGAAAATTATTTCCAGGTCTCCTGGGGTTTCCCATGTGTGTCGTGAAGAGAGATCTGCATGTACATTTTACTCCTCTGAAATGTGCAGTAATCACACATTCACAACATGCATGTTATATGCTCTGCTTTCGTAACAATCCTCCTGGGTAGTAGAAGTCAACAATATCGTTTTTAAAAAAAATCTACCCTTTAATCCATCAAACTAGAAGAAGGATTCACTTGCTTGAATAATCCAAGGATGACATGCAAATGAAGGACATTATACAGTGTTTTCCCTCCCTGCTAGGGCACGTGCACTTGGAGGAACATGCGGATCTCCTTGCTTCCTGATAAGGCCAGAGGAGCTTAGGCAGAGTATAGTGATGCTTAACTCTCCTTGGTTTTGCCTCTGGAGCCACAAGGCTGTTGCCATGACTACAAAACTGCAGTTGCTGCTGCATCCACAGACTCATCTGATGTCAAGGCTTCCGGGTGGCCCAGCACAAAAGCTATTACTTTATGTTGTTTTCAAGAAGTCTCTGAATAGTAGTAGAGAACCAAAATAATTCCAGGTAAACAAGGTTTCCTACACTTTTCCATGTCGACAGAAAGCTCTTCTTCAAAGTAGAAGTAAATGATCCAAACAAATCCATTTCTCCCAGTTAGCCGATCAGAGAAATAAATTTGAGTTAAAGGGAGAAAAATATGCACAACCAGTACAGAAATATAGAAATACTGTTGTACTTACCACTTTCTAAATGTATGGAGAATTTAATACAACCTCACACAACTCTATACATCATTTACACTGACGAGCCACAGCAGCCAACTCACTGCTTGGTGAGAAGCAGCAGCAGCAGCACAAAGCAAGAAAGCAGCCCATCAGAATCAGGAAACCAGAAGGGTAACTGGCCCACAGTCTTGCCTCTGGAACAGCTAGTATCAGTTCTTCGCTATATATCTGTTTTTCAGCTTTGTTGAAGTATGACTGACAAATAATCATATAGATCAACAAGTACATAAATCATATATATATTTAAGGCATACAGTGTGATATTTTGATATGCCTATACATTGTGAATCGCTACCGCCAGTCGAGGTAATTAACCTATCCATCAGCTTATATATTTACCTTTCTGTGTGTGTGTGTGTGTGTGTGTGTGTGCTGAGAACAATTTAAATCTAGTTTCTCAGCAAACTTCAAGTGTACAATCAACTATAGTCACCATGTCCTACACGAGGTCTCCATAGTTTATTAATCTTATAACTGAAGTGATTTCTTCACGGACGCCTTTCCTGACACCCGCACTGCATTGCTTCCCTATGGTTCATCCTCCAAGGGTGCTTTGCCTGACTTCACAGGACTCAGCACACTTGTCATGAACATCAGTCTTCCCTTCTAGACCCGACAAGGGCAAGCCCATGACAGCTCCATCACCCAACACAATGCCTACAACACAGTGCTCAGTGAGTAGGTGCTCACTGGCTTCATAGACAATGACAAGCTTGTTTGGGAAGGGACAAGTTGTCCAGTGTGCCTCAAGTGTAATGTTCGGGACAAGAAATAGTAGAAGATGAGCATGGGGTGATATTTTCCAGAATCTTCCAAGCAAAACTGCAGCACTCAGGAGACAAGGGGAGCCAGTATAGGATTCTGGGCTGGGGTGTGCTGAGGTCAATGTGGGGTGCATTTGCATTGCTTCCTACTTGAAATGGAGGGCAGATTTGTCCTGTCTCTTTTACAATGTCAGGTCTCCAGAGTCATGGCCATTGGTGCTTATAAACACACACTTGGTCATAAGAACATTTGGGAGCCAGCATTTCTTCATAATGTGATTTACAATGTGTTACTGTTACCCGACAACACAGAGTTATGAAATTTTCAGTTCTCTTGATGCTATCGTAGTTTTACTACCAACTTGCTCGGGAACAAGAAAGGATCATTTAAAAATAAGTCTAGGAAATACCCTAAAAAAATGCACAGGCCTGATTCTCTATGGGGAACAAAAGCAGAGCTCAAGCAACAGCAGTATCACTGCTCTGTTTTCTACGTGGAGAGAAAACAATCAACACGACCCTACAAATGCAAGCTGCCCAGGACATCAGACTCAGAGATGACGATGCAGATAAAGCATGAGGGCAGAGAAATGAAGGCTGTATTTTTCAGTTTTGTAGTTTTGTACCGTGAAGCATATAGTTTATCGGCAACTGTGGGGCCTCGGAACCCGTCTTTCCTTACGAAGTCTAGCCCCCGGGGACTGTGACCAGTGACTGCTCACTCACGCTCATCAGGCACAGCTCCAGACTCTTCTTCTCCGGACATCGTCAGGTCTCTGCGGCCTCTTCTGTTTCTGGGTCTCTGCCAGAAACACTCAATAAACAACAAGAAATGAGGACAGCTGATACTATTTTACAGAGTTTTCTGAAACCAAATAAAGCACATACTAACTGTTAGCTAAATGTACCAGAAAGACCACAGTCTAACTTGGGGTAACACTGAGACATGCCAGTTAACATACCAGCTTTGGAATCTGGACAAAGCTCCGGGACTTGCCATCTCTTAGTTGTGTAACCTTGGGCAAGTTATTACTGAGAAATGTACCCAATGCCATCCACATTTTAACACTTACTACTCACCAGCTACTTTACACTGAAGTATTATCTCCTTGTTCTACATAGGAAACTGAAGCAAAGAGGTTAAGTAACTTGCTCACGACTGCATAGCTAATGACAAGGAGGGCCAGACTTCTAATTCCAGCAGTCTGTCTTCTAGAACTTGCTCTTATGCTACAGTCTTTAAGCCTCAGTTTCTTCTCTAAAACAGTTACAACAGTTCCTACATCATAGGATTGTTGAGATTTAAGTGAAAAAATATATGTAAAATGCTTAACACAGTGTCAGCATAGAGTGGATTCTCAAATGCTAGGTGTTATAATTAATAATGCATGATATCTATGATCTTAAGAATATTAACCATATACTCAATTATCAGTTATCCATATGAGTATTTTTTGTTTTCTTTTTTGGTTGTTTATGGTATAATTTTAGTTTTTTACTGGATGTCCTCTTCTGAGTACAACTCTGGCACATTGCCCACTTGCTTAGTTAATCCATGTTCAGGAGGCATTTGATATTGGTATGGTCGGTATTGTCCAAGGTACCAAGGCTCAGCACTCAATCTTTGCAATGTAGCTGACTTCTTTACTTTTTAAATATATCTTGAAGATCCTTAAAGCCATGGTGTGCATCTGTGCTTAACAAGGAAGTAGATGCTAACGAAAAGGAGAGATTTTTTTTTTAAAGCAAAAGTTTTGGAGTATTCCAAAATAAAGTTAAGCACATTTCTTTTCCAACTGCATACTTTTAAGATCCAGGCAAAAGCTTTTGATTGGTGCAAAAAACATGGACCCTTCTAAACTCCCACCTGAAACTTCCAGTCCTTGTTGATTATAATTATTCTGCCGTTACCTGGTTGCAGATCACTGAAGAAGATGGAAATAAAATACATCAGCTAATCTGTGCTGTCCCCTCCCTCCATTCAGATTTTCTTAACAGCCACAGATCTGCCCCAGGCGCCGATTCTATTCTTCTTCGTTCACTTTCTTCCCCTGAAAGAAGGGCTGGTGTGGTGGGGATGCCAGCCTGCCTGAATGCATTCTAACCACTGGGTGAAGCCACTCATTTCTATGCACTGCTGGTTTTATATACGTTCTTCCAGTTTTTAAAAATGCAAATCATTTTCCTAATCAAATAGCCATATCAAATGCTCATAGGTAAAAGGGTCTATGTTAAGTAGTAGAGGTAGTACTAAAGAGTTGGGAGGAAAACCAGATATTTGTAGTACCCCAAAAGTCAAAAGAAAAGGTGATTATTGGATTTAGGACAGACTATTCCATTTTTACCTAAGGATCAGCGAAATTTACTTTTATTGCAAATATTTTCTGTTTCTGAGCCTGGGATAGAGGCTGAATATAGGTGCCTCATCTAGGCAGAGGGTCATTGCTGGGAGAAAAAGGAACCGACAAAGCTTTTTAACAGTGGCTCAGGGTTCCTATGACAAAATTGGAAAACTGAAAGGTCTCAAGCACATGACCAGTTACCTACACAAGGTATTTAACTTAGTTTTGAAGCTGTATGGGAGGCTAAAGTCTAAAGCCTCTGAAAAGCACAGTGAAATCTCCTGCATTTTCATGAAATAACGATCTCTAAGATAGCATGCCTGAACCAAATTACCTGCAGAATTTCAAGGTCAAAGAGTCAAAGGCAACTGACCATCCACAGATGTTCCGGAGGTTCATATCATAGGAATAGTGATGAGCTGGAGGTAGAGTGAAACTTGGCAAAACCGTAACTCAGCCATGACCTAGCTCAGTCCCTGCTGTATTATAGGCATGTATGATCGGCTTTATCTGCCTATCAGAGGAAAGGTTAAACCTGTCTGAGGAAGATACTATCTCCTGGAAACACTATTGTTTTTTTGTACCCAATAAAATGAAAATTCTTGACATGAGATGAGGCAAGACCATGTGATGAACAACCAATAAAAAGAAAGTAGGCAATAGAAGTGTGCTCAGAAATGATTAAGAGCATGAGGCACACTGAAAGAGACTTTAAAATAACTGTAATTAATATGTTCAAAACAGAAAAAGTGGAAAAATACATAAGAGAATAAAAGATTTCACAGAACTGAACTCTATAAAAGCAAGTCATGTACATTTTGGAATTAAAAAAATGTGTAATATCTTAAATGAAAAATTTAGTGAGTGCATTTAACAATACGTTGAATACATTGAAAGACTGGATTAGTAAATTAGATAATAGATGAAAGAAAATACCCAATGAAGTACACAGAGGAAGAAAATATGAAGGTAAAAAATGAACAAAAATGTAAGGCTCATGTAGGACATGCTAAAAAATTCTAACATTTGTGTACAAGGATTCAAAAAAGGAAAAAAAATATGGACTGAGACAGAAGCAATTTTTGAACAGATAATGGCAGATAATTTTCCATAACTTAAGGAAGACTCAAGTCATAAATCCAAAAAGCTTAGAAAACCCCAATTTGAAGAAAGTCATACACAACTAACTAGCTAAAAAGCAAAGACCCAGAGAAAATCTTGCAAGTGACAGAGGCAAAAAAAAAAAATTAACCTTAAAAGAAACCACAATAATACTGACAGGTGACTTCCCGTCAGAAGTGATAATAAAACAGAATACTGTTGAATAATATGGTTAAAGTGCTGAAAGAAAATAACTACCAAATTGGATTTCTGTATGTAGAGATGGCATCCTTACAGTGACTTCTGGGTCATTGTCGTCAATTGATTGATTGATTGAACAAAGAAAAGCAATATAAGAAGTTCTCTAGGTAAAAGGAAAATGAGCCTAGATGAAAGCAGAGATGTTAGTGGGAATAAAGAACATGAGAAAGAGTAAACATATAGGTAAATATAAATAAAATTGACCTTACAAAACAATATCATATTTCATGGAGTTTAAAATACCTGTTGCATTAAAACACATGAAAACAATAACAGAAAAGGCACACAGACATAGATTTAAAGTATTCTGACATTGTAGCCTTTGAAGGAAGTGGTAAAAATAATACTTTGTATAATTGGCAAGAATGCGTAAGGTCCGTTCTGAAACTGTGCTCCCTAAAGCCCAGTCCCAGGGCTGACTACACCCAGTGCCAACGTCCTTTGATCTTCCAAATCCCATTACCACATCCCACTTTCTTGCAAGCAGCCTTTCACTTCTATACCCTAATAAATTTTCCTTGACCAAAATTAAAACCAGAGTAGACCCAAATCCCATTATTTCCTCTATCTTCTAGTGACCAACTTTCATTAAGCCAAGAATTTGTCAAGTCCATTGCTTTTAGAAGAGCAAGGCTGCCAACTAGTGCTTACACCTTCCCCCCATCATGTTTCCAACATTTACCTGTGATGTGCACCTCTGACATCCTCTTTTCCGGCCAGCTGGCTCGTAGCTAAGCCCTTTCAGCTTTATCTCAAGTGAGCTTCCTGTCTGCTTTGCAGCTCTAAGGAGCAAGCATAACTTACTCATTTCCATTTCTCTACTTTAATTCAAGCTGTTCCTTTGAACAAGGAATAAGTAATCCTTCCAGAGACGTGCCATGATTCCATTCCATCAGGTCTATGGGGTATTTATGAGTCCCTGTTTGTTTATTTATTGATGTTTATATTTTATTTATTACCTCTACTTTGCTTATGGACCAGTCATCTTGCTCTTACACATCTTTGCATTCACTTTCCTCTATGAATTTCTATTTTTTTCTATCTCAATAGCAGTGTAAATAAAATACAGACTCCAGAACTAGACCATCTTTGGTTCAAAGACCATCATTGTTTCAAAATCCCAGCTCCAGTAACTACTAGGTAATAATAAACATTTTTCATAATTTTTCTTAAGTTCTCTGCCTACGTATCCTCATCTGTAAGATGACAATGAAGATAAAAATAGGATCTACTATTATTTGGGATTGGGCAGTCAAATTAATATAAATGGGACTCAATAATGTGTGCTGGACAAATGTCAACATGTTCAAAAACTGCAGGCTATTTTCATTAATCCTTATTATTTGCTAGTCTTTTTGATATCTTGCTTTATGGTTCATGCAATACTTTTTTTAATATTTTTTTGCACTGAAGTGTAGAAACCTTTCCAATCATTCGCTAATTTCAACAACAACAAAACCTTTCTTGTACTGATCTAAACATTTCTGCCCCCTTGCACGCCTTCCACTTACTCACCGGTCTAGTCCTGCCCTTCAGGACCCCCACAAAGAGCATATAAGCCCTTTCAAAGCAGCGTTTGATCTGCTCTGCGTGGTCTCATCTGTAAACTAAATATCTTCACTTCCCCTGTTTCCCCCAGGAGCATTCTAGCTCCGTTTTGTCACTTTCTGTGCTAGCTGGGAGGGTGAACTGCCCCTGCCCGGCTGACCACCTCAGGGTCACACACATTGCCCAAAGGCGTGTCCTTTGCTGCTGAACCCCAAAGACCTCCAACGTCCTTGTGCTCTGGAATGAAGAAACTGCAGTTTTTTGGATCAACAAATTATCACTCCTGCTGCATAGAATCAGCCTAGCTCTGAAGTACTGAAAGTTAAACTATATATTCATTATATTTTAATTGGTGATAGGAAGCAGGGTCTGAAGTTCTGACTTGCCCTGGTTAGCCAAGGAGGAGCTGCCCTCTTGCCAGGTAGTAACAGCAGCAGGAGTGGGAGCTCCGAAGGAGAGGCGCGGCTGGGAAAGGCAAAGCTGCAAAGGAAGGTGGGACGCAATGGGAAACAAAACAAATGGGGCCGAGCGTGGAAGACGTGGAAGACGGGCGATGCCTTTCCTTGTAGGCCAGGAACTAGCCTCGGTGCAAACCGCTCGGCTGAAACACAACGTGAGTGAGTGATTGCCCGGTTCATGAACACTTCAAAACCGTGAGTTAAATTTGGCTTGGGAAGTGGAAAACACTCAACGATTAATCTGTCTGAAGGGTTTTGATACTTTTTTATTTCTCTCATCAACGCGATTTCTTAGAAGAATGCTTTGAGGTTAAGGAGTCCTTTCTCGGTGATCTTGACAGGATCTCTCCCCCCCCAACCCCCTCTGAGAAAAGGAAGTTACTTTCTATAAAGTAAACAAATCAGAATGCTAAAGGTTACTTGTTTTCAGTCCAAGTAGAGCAGTCAATTCTACCAGTCCTTGTCTTCTACTGTGGTAAGCCCCCCAGTTAGCAAATACTCAGCTGGCTCCTTCTCGCACCTGGGGCCTAATGAGACGTAGTGAGCTTTGAGACAGTCTTGTTTTCACAAACAACTTAGGAATCGTTCAACCGATTTTCTTATATCAACTCACCAACGTTTATTCATGTTACAGAGCAACAGAAGGTCCGTTATGTCTGCCGCCTTATGGAAAGATGCCTCTCAAAGCCAGAGATTTGTGAAAAGGAAAGGAAATGTTTATTTAATGCTATACAGAGTTAAAGTAGTGACCTAACATCTTCATTAAAATATCAAAGTCCTTTAGGATACCCACAGATGCCCACAGTGCTTCCTATCTCCCTCTGCCCTAATTCAAGGTACTGTAATTCAGGAAGAGAGGCACATGTCTGGGATCCAGGCTCTTGACACCGTTCAGCTGTGTCGTGGTCCAGGCAGGATCTCTAATTAATCCAAAGCCAGGTGGCACCTTCTCATGGCCTACTGGCAAGAGTCCTTTCCATCCCTCTTCTAGGCAAAATCTCTCCTGCTCCCTGGCCACACAACCAAAGGGAGCACCCAAAAGCTGTATGGTCCTTCTTCTACCAAAGCTGTGGGGAAGGGGCCCCCACTCTGGCAAAACCTCGTGGCTCTCCCTCTTCACCAAAGCTACAGGGGTCTACACTCTGGTGAAACCGTGTGGAATCTCCCTCTGGCAAAACTGCAGGAGGGTCTCCACTTTGGCAAAGCCGAGTGGCAATTCTCTGCTAAAGCCACACGGTGATTTTCCCTCATAGGGCTGTGGGTCCTGCACTCTGGTGAAACCGCATGGATCTCCTTTCAATGGCTGCCACGTCTCCGTTTAAATCCCTGTGCCAAATCTCTTCTGTACCCCCATTTCCGACTCCTCCTACAATCAGTTACACCTGCCAGCATTCCCGTATATTCCAAGGTTATTGGGATGCCATTATGAGTCTGGGCAGGTGTGTCCCCATTTTCTGGAGCCAATCTTCTCCAAACTCCCACGCAAGCGCTGTAACCTGGGGCTCCTCCCCCAGTCACATCCTGGGGGAAGTCCTTTCCATCCCCGTGGCTCAGAGCATGGCCACAGCCATTTAACACATCTAAGCCACCAGCCAAAGGCTATAGATATGTTAAATGTCCATGCCATGGATTAGCAGCTCTGCATGTCCCTGCTCCATGTGTCCCTCCCCCAACTCATACCTGTCGGGGAAGGGGTGAGGACATCTTAAATGTCCCTCTAATATTTCCTGGACACCCTGAGTTCTGGGCCCCATTCCAAATCCCTATTTTGGGGGCCCCCCTCCTAGCTGCACCCTGCATCATTCACACAACTAGAAAACTTTTAACCATTACAACCCAAAGCAATAGTATTTCTACCCCCACCCACACACTATCATTTTGTATGCTATCAAGGAACTGAATATTCTCTAATTTTAAATATCCATTTGTGGTGGGGGAGCCATAAAGAGGCCTGTTCACACTCTTTACTGAAAATGTTGGACTACCCAGCTAGCTGGGAATGGGTGCAGAGCACTCATCAGATTCTCAGAGGGGTTTTTGAAACTTCATTAGACAGGATAAGCACACCAGTGTTTTATTTCTCAGTCATGTGTGAAATGCAGTTTGCTTAAGGCCAGGGGCAGGAAGGAGCACTCAGTCTCTCTCACAGCCGCTTGGGGATGCAGGCTAATAGAAGCTCCACCACCTTATCACAGCGCCGTAAAGATCGAGACTTTCTTGGTTAGTGTGGAGAAGAAAAGATCTCACCCCTGTTCAGCTACACTTCTTCCCAGAAGGGACATGCGTCACTTCCACTTATTTTAGTCCATTGCCAGCAACCAGTTAAATAGCCTCACCTAACTATATTAGGGCTGGGAGGAGTAATTTCTTGTCTGTCTAAAAAGAGAGGAAAATCCGATACTGGTTTTGCAAGGGAAATTTCTACCATAGACCCTAAGAGACCTGGGTTATACTAGGCATTTATCAAATCATCTTATCAAAAATTAATCTCTCCAGCCCTGATTGGTGTGGCTCAGTTGGCTGGGTGACCTTCCGGCAAAGCATAAGGGCACTGATTCGATTCCTGGTCAGGGCACAAGCCTGGGTTGTGGGTTTGGTCCTGGTCAGGGAGTATACAAGAGGTAACTGATCGATGTTTTTCCCTCACATCGATATTTCTCTCCCTCTCTTTCTCCCTCCCTTCTCCTCTCCTTAAAAATAAATAAATCTTTAAAAAAATTAATGCCTCCATTTGGTAGCTGTGACCCAGACTACTGGCTTTCTGTGGGGAGGGCTCAGCAAAGGGACAGTGGCCTCTGCTCACCCCAATGCCAGACACTTCAGTCCCTCCGTGTATGCCACAGGTGCCCTCCAAGCTGCCACCCTGGTGCTGGAGCTCAGAGGGAGCGAGTCTGAGTAGGTGAGTCCGTGTGTGGGTTCCCCAGGACGAACTGCTTGGGGCTCCAGCTGCCTCCTCCACCGATTCAATCCTCACTGGTTTTCACAGCCAGAAGTTGTGGGGATTTATCTTCCTGGCACTGTAATCTTGGGCTGGGAAGACTGGTGTGGGTCTAGGATTCCTTGCTCCTGAGCTATCTCCCTTCCAAATTTTTATCCACATGGGCGTGGGGCCAGCCCATTCTGTGCCCATGTCCCTCCTACCAGTCTGGATGGATGTGGTTTCTTCAATTCTGTAGTTGTCAGATTTCCATTCAACTCCATTTCTGACGTTCCTGAGAGATGATTGTTCTATATTTTAATTATAAACTTCATGTGATTGTGGGAAGAGGTGAGCCATGTCTACCTACGTCGCCATCTTGACTGGAAGCCCCATAGGTTTTTGATCCACTCATCTACCGACGGGCACGTTGGCTTTTCCCAGTTCTTGGCTATTGTATACAGTGGTACTATGAACACAGGGGTGCAAAATTCTCCTTATTTGTCATTTCAGGATTCTTAGGGTATATACCCAGCAGTGGAATCACTGGGTCAAAAGGCAGTGCCATTTTTAATTTTTTGAGGAAATTCTATACCATCTCCACAGTCTGCATTCCCAACAGTGCACTAGGGGTCCCTTTTCTCCACATCCTCACCAGCACTTGTTGTTTGTTGATTTATTAATGATGGCCATTCTGACCTGTGTGGGGTTTTTAATTTGCCTCTCTCAGATGACTGGTGATGGTGAGCATTTTTTCATATGTCTATGGGCCATCTCTATGTCCTCTTTGGAGAAGTATCTATTCAGGTCCTTTGCCCACTTTTTTAATTGGATTGTTTTACTTCCTGGTGTTGAGTCATGTGAGTTCTTTATATATTTTGAAGATCAAACTCTTGTCCAATGCATCATTGGCAAATACGTTTTCCCATACAATCAGTTTCCTTTTCATTTTGATGATGGTTTCTTTAGCTGTGCAGAAGCTTTTAATTTGGTGAAATCCCATTTGTTTATTTTTTTCTTTATTTTATCATCTTTCTAAATATTCACTCAAACAAGTTCTTACAGTTACTTAATTTTCTATTAGCATATGTGTATATGTGTTTGTGTTTGTTTAATCAATTTGTAAACACTCTTTTTATTATAGGAAGAGTAAATGTTTGACTGATTTATGCGTCACAAGCATTTTTCTTTTACTTGTATGGTGTTTTTTTATTCCCATGGGGAAAATTAATGTTGTCAGATATCTGTATCTTCATCTTATCTCCTAAATTTTCTGTCTTGCTAAAGAAAGTCCTCCTTACCTTTGATTTTTCTCTGAAAATTATTACTATTATTTGCATTTAGTTTATTGATTTAGAATTAAAAAATATATTATTCAAGGGGGGACCAAAATAAACTGAAATTATCTTCTGGAGGATGGAACCCTTATAGTACAGGCTTTCCCCACCAGGTGAGTGTTCTAGGATCCCAACTGTGTCAGTGTACCAGCTGGTGTTGTTGTGAGAGGCTGTGTTTGGCTTCAGTGAATTTTTCCGAAGACTATTTCAATGTGTTTGCCCATTTCATGATGGGTGATTTACGAGCACACCTGTCCACACTGCGCTGAGTGTTCAGCAGTTTTTTACACAAAATGGCATGAACCCCGTGCCTCACCCTCACCATTCACCTGTTCTCACCCCAAACAACTGCTTTTTGTTTGTTTGTTTCCCTGGGTGAGAAAAATCCTCAAAGGGAAACATTTTGCCGATGTGGAAAAGGTGAAACAAAACAAAACAAAATGGCAGAAGCACTAAAAGGCATCAAAACGGACAAATTCAAGAACTGTTTGGAGCAGTGGAAGAAAGTCTTGATAGGTGTGTTTCATCCAATGAGGAGTACTCTGAAGGTGTCTGAAGTTTAAACACAGTAGAATAAATACACAATGTTTTATATTCCTTTTTGGGGATCCCCCTCATGTGATACAAAGGAGAAAATCTTTTTTTATTCGTTGGATGGAGCCAATTTGCTAGAAACAGTTACTTAGTAAATTATCCTTTTTCTGCCCTATTAGCATTTTTCTTTTTATATCTTAAGTTTCCATACAGCTCTGTTTCTGAAATATTTTATTCTGGGCCACTCATATTTTTCTTTTCTTGTACCAATGCCATGCTCATTTGATTGAAACAGTTCTCTTGAACTACTTTAGAAAATTTCTTGGCTATTTTTGGACACTCTTCTACATGAAATTTAAATTAATATCTATATCTATACATAGATATAGATATAGATATATATACCTGTCCAGAAAAAGTCTGGCCATTGTTAATACAACGAGAACAGTTTGTACAACATTGATGTAACTTGCAGCCAAGGAAAGTGGACTGGAATGCACACCCATGAACAATGATGACTTCACTGTACTAGTCAGTGGTGGGTAGTAGACACCGTTCAGTGAGCATGTGCACTGTGTGGCTGCCACATTCAAAATGAATGAGTGAGTAGAGGAAAAAATCTGCATCAAATTTTACATTAAGCTTGAACATTTCTCCATGGAAACTATTCAGATGACTCAGAAGTCTGCAGCTATGGAAACTGGTGATTGGCAGCTTCATCAAAGCAATGAGCTCACTCTCGCATCACGTCTTATGCACAGATTTTTGGTGAAACATCAAATCTCACAGGTGACTCAGCCCCACTACAGCCCAGACTTGGTGTCCTGTGACTTCTGGCTTTTCCCAAAATTAAAATCATTTTTGAAAGGGAAGAGATTTCAGACCATTGATGAGATTCAGGGAAATATAATACAGCAGCTGATGGCAATTGGGAGAACTGTGTGAGGTCCCAAGGTGCCTACTTTGAAGGGGACCAAGGCATCATTGTCCTGTGTACAATGTTTCTTGTACCTTCTTCAATAAATGTCTCTATTTTTTATATTATATGGCTGGATACCTTCTGGCAGCCTGTGTGTGTGTGTGTGTGTGTGTGTGTGTGTGTATGTATTCTTTTCTGAATTTTTAGTTGAAGTTTTTGTTGGGTTGTCATCTTTTTTATTGCATTATAAGAATTATTTTTATATTTGAATGCAATTTGTTTAATCAATATATCTGTTATAAATTGTGGCTTGCAATTTCATTTTCTTAATGGTGTTTTCTTTGAAAAGCAGTTTTTAAAAATTGTGATAAAATCCAACTTATTAATTTTTCTTTTATGTTGAATAATTTTTGCATCTTGTCTAGTAATTTTGTCTGTCTACCATAGGATTAAGACTTTCTCCTACTTACTTTCTAGACGTTTTATAGTTTCAGTACGTATTTTAGGCTATGTTCCTTTTTGAGTTTTTTTTAGTAGGTGAGGTACACTTTGAGGTGACACATCTGTGTCTGGAAAGTCGCTGGGTGTGCCAGTCAGTCCCTCGGACGGCGCCCCCCTGGCATTGCCTGGCGTTGGTCGGGCACATCCGCGCCCTGATCCTACCTCGGCCACAGATTTCTAGAGACGCATTCCTGCCCAGGCCCTGTTCTATTACCGATTTCCTGGGGCTGCTTGCTGTTCTCCATATAGCTCCTGCTCCTTGATTCCTTTGCTCCTGCTCTGGCAACTTGCCTCTCTGCAGACCACGCTGGTGCATGCCACATGTTTTTGCTGCTACTTGCAATACTGCACCAACGCCATTATCCACCACGTCTTCTCCAGCTGCACTGATGTCCTCCAAGCACCTCCGCACAGCCCTTCCCTCTAAAGCCTTCTGGGCCTCCGACAGAGGTCTGCTTCTGAGTCTGGCATCTCTGGTTTGCGTTGGTAGGATCACCGCCATTCCACGGAGGCGGGGGTGGTATCTTATGCATTTCTGTATGTCACTTGATTTGCCCTGTGATGGATGATTTTGTGTGTCAGCCTGACTGAATCACGGGAGGGCCAGATTTTTGGCTAACCAATATTTCAGGGAGTGTCTGTGAGGGTGTTTCTAGATGAGATCAGTATTTGGTACATTGAGTCACATAGATCGTCACTCAAATGGGGATGTATGTCATCCAATCCCTTGAGGACCTGAATAGAACAAAAAGGTGAAACAAGGGGAAACACTCTCTCTGCTTGACTGGTTGAGACTCAAGCTTACTCCAGGGGTGCTCCTGTTTCAACAGGGAGAATGTGTGTGCGTGCACACACACACTCACACACACACACTCACACACACACTCATCCATGTGTTGCCTTGGGAACAATGTCTACTATTTCTATTGCTTCCCTCCCTCTCTGCCATACAATAAAGTAGGAAAACAAACATTTTGGGGGAAAACTATGAATTTTCAAATCAATATAATTTTATAGAGATTTTTTAAGTCACAAATTGTTTTCACAGAGTCTTACTGGGATGAGTATCGATGGCATAATGGCATGATTTAATTCATAAGTGCAAAAGCAAAATCTGTGGTACAGACTGTGCTTTCAAATTGAAAGCAATGTGCAGCCATTCACAGGCTGATGTGGTTTGAGTACAATTTATTTTCTTTCAGACAGTAGTTTTAGGAGCCTGGGTTGAGACTGTCTGGTCAATTCAGAAATAAGGGAAGCTCAGACTTGCTCTCTTTGACCGGGGCCAGACAACTTGCAAGTCTTTGTTCCCGAAGGGTAGTGCATTGTATCACATTCAATATCCCAAAGCTGGCTGGCAGAGGTTACAAAAAATACATTCTGCAAAAAAGTTATTTGCTCTCCTCATGGGAAAAGAACATATCGCCACCCTCAACCTCCCCCAAAAAGGCAGCCTTTTCATTTCTGACTACTTTGGTTTATTTTTATTTGCTTTTATTTGTTTGCTTGTTTAAATTTTGAATAGCTATCAAATCCACATAGGTCAAAAACACTAGAATATACATAAAATGAAATGATTCTCTTCAGCCTCAGTCCCCCATCTACCCAGCTGCCTATCCCACCAAAGATAAAACAGGCGTGCATTATTGCTGCTTCCTTCGTATCCTTCTGCAGGCTTTCTGTGCACGTAACACAAATGAACATGAATTTACAGTCTAATTCCCACATCTCTTAAAGAAAAAAGGGCTAGACTTGGGGGGACCACTGGTTCCTGCTGGCTCAGAACTTTCTCGTTTTAGCACTGAAAGTCCTGTGACTTGGAAATTTTTTACCCTTGAGCAATGCAGGGTGGTTGGCCGCTCTAGAACTTCTATGCACTGTCTGGAACCAACATATTTTGGGAATGTTTTTATATCGATATCAAGGTTTTTTATTCTCCTTTTTTATGGCTGTGTAATTTTGTGGATGCACCACAATGTACTTACATATTGATGAATATTTGAGGGTTTGGGTTTTTTTCATAAACTTTTGTATTCCCAAACCAAAAGTATTTATCTTTACCTTGACAGAAGGTTCCATTTCTAAGTGCCTCAGAATTTTAAAAAGTTTCTTTTAAAACCATCATGAACATTTAATAAATACATGATTTTACTGTCTGTTAATATTTAGAAAATGGCCAGTGAATTCCAATGTTAACCTGGGCCCGCAAATTCAAAGACTAGTAGCGTTACTTTGTTAGCTTTGTTTTCCATTTAATTCTTAAATAATGTGAATTTTTCTGTGGCTAAATGATCTAACACTTATTTTTCTGTTATAAATTAAAAAGTAGTTTGGCTCATTTAGCTGAGTGGGTGCAGTTATGATCTGCTAGCACTGTGACTGTGTTTTCTCTTGATGACGTTTTATCCACAGCTTGAAAAGGGCCGGCCATTGGAAATTAAGCTACTCTCACTCCTTGTGTAATTGCTGAAGCAATATAACATTATTATCAGAGAAGCTCTCACACGAAGTGGATTGTAATGCATTTGTGTATTATCTATGGAAGAGGGCAGAGGGATGACCAGGGAAGTGAGCTGAATACCTCCATTTATTCCGACCAAATTGATGGCATCGCTATGGTTTATTTCAATCTTTCTTTCTTTTCTTTCTTTCTTTTTTTTTTTTTTTTGCACTGCAATTTTAAAGTGTCACAGAACAACCAGACCACATAGCATAGTGGCTGTCACAGGCCAGGATCTGTTCATGGTTAGAAGGATCTGGGTAAATAAACTTTAAAAAGCATTTATGTTTATTAAACATCCTTCTATTGCTTTAAAATCTGTAAAAATCATTACACAACCATCCAGCAATATCATCAGCAGTCTGGACCTCCATGGACAGAGCAAAAGCAGCAACCCAAATCTGGGGAGACATGGACGTCTGCCAAGGAGCCTCAATTAGCCCACAGCGCACGGTCCCAGGCGGCAAAATGTCAGCTGCAAAATTATTCTTCCAGGAAGCATTCCAAGAAAATGTTGAATGAAAATATATTAACTATGTTTGTATGCATCCCCATGGCTAAATGCTGCTACACTTTATTTTAACTACCTTTTAAATGTCACAGCCTCTTTAAGACCAAGTATTTACTTCTCTACCTTATTTATTCATCCTTGCATCCCCAATGACTAGACACAGGCTTGGCCGGTAAAGTACATTCAAATAATATAACATGGTTTACAAAGTACTTTTAGATAAACTGGCTTTATCCTTAAGCAGCCGTATAAATAGGTTTGTGTGTTATTAAGCAATCATCATTTTCCAGATGAGGCAACTGAACACCGGGGAAGCCATCTGTCCAAGGGCACACAGTAAGAGGGGGAACTGAGACTTGATGGGTCCAACCCCCCCAGTTCCCAACCTCAAGCCTTCCCACGGCTTCTCAGTAGGAACACTTTGTACCTTGCGCTAATGGGACGGGGAGGCTCAAGCCTTTGGGTGGGGTAATTCCTCTTTTCACATTGGTGGACAATAAATCATGAGAATTTATCCCCTGTGGTATGCCTAACAGTAATCTCAGAGAAGCTTTTTATTTCTCTTATTCCTTCACTCTTCGTAGCAGTTGCCAAATCCAATTAATTCTCCTTTTTAAACACCTTTGGCATTTACAGCCTTCTAACCATGACTGCTGACCCCTCCTAGTTCAGGCCTTCATCCGCTTTCCTTAGGATGAGTTTAAGAGTCTCCCTATCCATCCTTCAGCCTCTAGGGTCTCACCATAGAACCACAGGTGAATACAGAAATTTCTGACCCTTTACAATATTTTACTGTCTAGCAGGGAAGACAAACATAAACAGATTATTTTAACCCAACGTGGTGAGCATTATGACAGAACTACCTATAATATGCCGTCAGAATGCAGAGGGTCTTTTAACGTTGCTACCAGGGTTTTCTTCCCAAAGCGCGCATTTGATTTTAAAACCCTTCGGTGGTTACTTATGGCAGGGGTGGCAAACCCAAATGTCTACGAAAGTCCGGCAGGGACAAATATCTGTGAAGCGGGCAGGTAATGCAGCAGGGAGTGGTGGGGAGTTTGGAAATGGCAGTGGGCCGAGAGGACGTGCCTGGAGCGTCCGTCACCGCCAGGAGAGCCATCTGTGGTCCAGTCAGGCCCAGTGTGGCCTGATCATTTCTTTTTCCCCAAGAGAAGCTGGAAGCCTAGAATTTTATGGTAAGCCTCCTAATTTTTAATTTTATTTTTTACAAAACAAAACAAAAACCCTAACACACACACACACACACACACACAAAGTAATACTATGAGAGCCAACCAAAACACATCTGCGGGCCTCCGGTTAATAACCTTTGGGCTATAAAAGAGTCAAAACTTTTTAGGAAGACATCCATGACTTTGCATAATCTGGACCCAATCTACATTGCCTTTAAGCTTCTAGGTCGCCCACACCAAGCACGCTTGTGATTTCTGGAACACACCTTCCAGTCTCATGCTAAGTGTCTTTGAACTCTGTCTATAGTGCCTTTTGGCCTTCTTCCGTTAACCTGGTGGAATTCCACTCCCCTTTCTTCGCCAAACTTATGTGTCAACCACCATGTAAGTGTTCCTTGCGTACCTGTGGCATAACTAACCTCTCTTTCTTTTTTCTCTGGGAACATTTTATTCCCCCCACTAGTAGCACACTTGTATCTTGTTCCAAATCACACCGGTCCCCCTCCCCTCTGGCTGTCACCATACTTCTGTCTGTGTCTACACGTTACCTACCTTTGCTGATAACGTAAAAGTCTATGATTTTCTTTCATCCTACCCCAACTTCACTTTTATTTTACATATATGACTGAATGTCTGTATAGAATTCCCTTTTTTCCTATCCAAATCCCTAATATTTATTTCAATGGCACTAATATCACCACTATGTCCTTCTAAGAATTTTTCAGCAATACTTACATTTCGTATACATGATTAAATTGTCATTTTTCTCATTTCCTCTGGTTTCAATTTATTTATTTATTTATTTCTCCCCCCAGAATATTTTATTTTCCTTTCCTTAGCGCTTAGTTAGACACATTATAAAAATTTGTGATATTTTATGCAGAATTCAAAGTGAGCGGCATGAAGTTTAGCTGTGTTACCTCCATCTATTTTTTCCCCAACTACTGATATTCTGTGCCACCCTGATAGCATTTGTATTTATTTCCCACTGCTGCTTTAGCAAATCATATCAAACGTCATGCCTTAAAACAACACCAATTTATTATTTTTCAGATTAGACATCCCAGTTCCTCTGAGCCAATGGAGATGGAGAGTCCTGCTGAAGTTTCTACCTTCCACTTCCGTTTTGCTTTCTTCTTGTAGAAGGAACTGAAGTAAGTTTTACGGGTCCCGCAGAGATGCAGGGGGCGGGCTGTAGGACTACAGCTGCAAGGAAGGTAAATGCTAGCGAACGATTTCCTGATTAAAGGTCCATTCTGATCCCATTGCACCATAATCACCTGGATGCCTGTCTGACACAAACAAAGGAGCAGACAGGGCTGCAGGCACTGCTCCAGCCGGGCAGCGGCAGAAATGGTTCCATTAGAAGTTCAAATGGTCGCAGTCAGCAGGTGATGTGAGTACATATTAACCAAGTGTGAATACCGGGTCAAAGTCACATCCAATCCGTCTTCCTAGCCACCCCAGGCAGCTCTGAGGCCAATATAATAGAGGCTTCCCAAGTGGGAGTCTGCACGTTTGTGTTTGTAACTTTTTTGTCATAAAGTTTATAGAGTTAGCAATAAGTGGAGTAGAAGGGACTGCAATTTTTTTCTCTTAACCTTTTGGAACATCGTTCATTCTTGTTTTGACCTTTTTTTTTTTTTAAAGCACTTCCCAGAAAAATCAGAGCATTCTCTCTTACCCTTGCCTTGTTCTTCCCTTCTCCCTACTCTCCCCTTCTCCTTTAATGTCCCCTATACCTTTCCTACTTCCACATGCCCTGCCACAAAAAACACCTTATAGTTTCCCAATTGCTCCACTCATGCTTCTCTGGTTTTTTTAATGAGTTTATTGGGGTGACAAACCCACACAAGTTTCAAGTGTACAACTCAGCAAAACATCTTCTGCACACTGCATCGTGTGCCCATTGCCCAAAGTACAGTCTGTTTCCAGCCCTGATCGAGCCCCCTTTGCCCTCCTCCCCCTCTACCCACCCCTTCCCCTCTGGCTGTCACCATACTGCTGTCTGTGTGTACGTGTTACGTACTTTTGCTGATAACATAAAAGTGTGGTTTTCTTTCTTCCTATCCCAACTTCACTTTTATTTTACGTAAATGATTTAATGTCTGTATAGAATTCCCCTTTTTTCTATCCAAGTCCCTATTACTTATTTCAGTGCCACCAGTACCACCAGTATGACTTATTAAGAATTTTTCAGCACCTGGCTGGTGTAACTCAGTGGATTGAGTGCGGGCCTGTGAACCAAAGGGTCGCGGTTCGATTCCCAGTCAGGGCACATGCCTGGGTTGCAGGCCAGTTCCCGGCAGGGAACACATGAGAGGCAACCACATATTGATATTTCTCTCCCTCTCTCTCCTTCCCTTCCCCTCTAAAAATAAATAAATAAAATCTTTAAAAAAAAAAGAATTTTTCAGCAGCATTTACATTTAGTATACCTAATTAAATTGTCACTTTTCTCATTCGTATGTTAGGGTTGGATAAAAGAAGTTTGAAGAGTAATTTTTTTTCATGTAGAACTCCATGTATATATGCTACATGATTTCAGATAAAAAAATTACCACTTTCTGATTCAGCTGAGCTATTACAACCAAGACTTGTTTAGATGCAATATCTTGTTCTGAATATTACAGGGTTAGATCTTCTTTTCCCAATGCAGGCTACTTCTGGGGTGCTTCCTTCCACTCTCTGTAGGGTACCTTAAGAATATGGCATTACTTTTATTTTTAATCATGAAAGTGAGATATTAAACTGTGATTGATGTAAGCATTCAAACAATATGTAATTCAATTGAGTAAAAGTAAAATTTGACTTCTTTTCTTGAAACTAAATTGATAAAAAAATCCAATGTCTCCTGCTCAAAAAACAAACTGCTAGATTCCATGTAACAGAGGTATTCATAATTGGGCATCATTTTTGAAATTTTCCTCTCTTTTTTCCCCCAGATCCAACTTGTGACCAAGCCTTGAGGATTGAATCTGCAACAATCTCTGATGCCACCACCTTGGACTCTATCACTACTCACTGAACTTTTGCAGTAGTTTTCTGATAAATCTTCCTGCTTTCACTTCTGTTCCCCTGCAATTGATTCTCCACACAGAAGGCAAGCAGGATCTTTTAAAAATACAAATTAGACCCTATCAATCTACAGCTTAAAATTCTCCATTTGTCCCTAGCTCTTTGCACAACCTAAGTGCCCATCAGTAAATGAGTGGTTCAAAAAACTGTGGTATATTTACACAGTGGAATGCTATGCAGCAGAGAGAAAGAAGGAGCTCCTACCCTTAGCGACAGCGTGGATGGAACTGGGGAGCATTATGCTAAGTGAAATAAGCCAGATAGTAAATGATAAATACCATATAATCTGACCTGTAAATGGAACCTAATCAACAAAACAAATAAGCAAGCAAAATGTAACCACATACATTGAAATAAAGAACAAACTGACAGTAACCAGAGGGGAAGGGGGTTGAGGATAAGGGAGGAAAGAAGGGTAAGGGTCATCAAGGAACATGTACAAAGGACCCATGGACAAAGCCAAAGCGGCGTAGGATTGAGGGTGGGAGGTGGGGGTGGGTAGGGTGGGGAAAGTAGTGGCAGTAAAATGGAGACAACTGCACTTGAACAACAATAAAAAAAAGATAAAAAGAAAAAGACAAATCCAAACTTGTTTACATGGCCATGGTTGTAACAGAATAATGTCCCTTGCAAAGATGTCCAGATTCTAACCTCTGGACCTGTGTGTGTGTTGGGTCAAATGGCCAAGGGAAACTGAGGTTGCAGATGGAATTAAGGTTGGGAAACATTTGACCTGAAGATGAGGGCATCAGCCTGGACCATCCAGATGTGCACAATGTAATTGCAAACATCCTCATAAGGAGAAAAGAGAACAAGAGGGAGGGCGTCAGAGTGATGACATGTGAGGACAACTCAAGTGACCAACCGTTGCTGACTTTGAACATGGAAGTGGGTCACAAACCAAAGAAAGGGGCAGCAAAGGCCATCTCAGGAGAGGAACCCAGCCCTGCCAGCACTTTGGTTTTAGCTTGGTAATTTGTTCCCAAGATGATAGCAAACTGTGCAAGGCATGATTTAGCTACTGCCTCCCTCTTCCAGTCCACCTCGGGCACCTCTCCCAATTACTATGCTCTGGTCACCGGGTCTTGTTTATGGCCAGCCTCAGGGCCTTCCCAGCTCCCCTCCCTGTTACTTTACCTGATGCCTTAGCTTAGACTCTTGAGAAGCAAACCCTGAGATAAGTTCTTGAATTCAGGTCATTTATTTGAGAGGGCGTCTTAGGAAACATAGGTAGGGTACTAGGAGACAGAGACAAAGAAGGGCAATTGGCCAATAAGGTCACGTTGATGAGCAGGCTACTGCTGTGGATGGGTGGGGCCTACTCCCACTGGGGAACCCTGGAAAAACAGCTTAACAGTGATTTCCAACCTGTTTTGGCACCAGGGACCTGTTTTGTGGAAGACAGTATTTTCACAGACTGGTTGGGGGGATGGTTTCTGGATCATTCAAGTGCATTACATTCAAGCTCATCTCCTGCTGTGCCGTTCAGTTCCTAACAGGCTCAGACTGGTACCAGGCAATGACCCGGAGGTTGGGGACCCCTGGCTTAGAATGTACACGTCAGAATTATCCACCCAGAGATGAGGAGCCTGGGGTGTGTGCACGTCAACTCCCATCAGATATTACTTGAGTCCTATACTGGGGGGGTTGTGTGAGGGGGTTGTTAATCCCTGAGCACTCTTGTCTGCTGCACTGCAGGAGGCAATGGGCCCTACCGGAGAAAGCTCTCAGAGAAAGAGGTACTGGTGCTGGGAGCTGGAGGTCAGGACTCTGGCACTGGAACTGAATGTGAAGCGACAGGGACAGGGCTCTGATGCATCTGCCCCATATGCTGGTGTTCTTCATCCTTAAGGCTTTGACTCCAAGGTACCTTCCCCAGAGAAATCTTTTTCTTCCCCAAAGTAGGGCCCTGTGCACCCTTTTAACCTATTGTTTTGTTGCGTATTACTTTATTCTTTTCATTCATAACATGCTAGCTCTTCCATATACTAACCGCATGAGTAAATGGCAATGATTTTGAGCCACAGTTTCTTCCTATGCCAAACTAGATACCAATAATTACAGTGCCGTTGTGAGTAGTAAGGAGACAGCCTTTATAAAGTGCTCAGAACACAGACACACACATAATAAAGGCCCAATTAATGTTAGCCAAGGCATGACAGAAGGTGTTTGCATTTCTTTAAAAAGATGTTCATTTTGTTGTTATCATCAACAAAACAAGTAACAACCAGAGTTGGAGAAGCTGTGGAAAAAAGCAAACTGTCATTCACTGCTGGTGCGAATGTAAACTGGTGCAGCCACTGGGCAAAACAGTATGGAGGTTCCTCAAAAAATTAAGAGTAGAGCTATCAAATGACTCAGCAACCCCTCTTCTGGGTATCTACCCTCAAAATTTGAAAACCTTCATTTGCAAACATATATGCACCCCTATGTTCATTGCAGCATTTTTGGCTGTGGCCAAGGCATGGAGACAACCAAAGTGCCCTTCCAGAGGTGATGAGATAAGGAAGATGTGCTACATGTGTACAATAGAATACTGCTCAGCCATAAGAAAAGATAAAACACTGCTATTTGTAACTGCAGAAATAGATTTTGAGACTATCATGCAAAGTGAAATAAATCAGACAGGAAAACGTTAAGAACCATATGATTTATCTCATATGTGGGATATAAAACTGAAAACAACAAATGAACAAACAAGACAAAAACTCATAGACACAGGCAACAGTATGGCGGTGACCAGAAGGAAAGGGTGGTGGGGGGAGGTAGTAAAGGGTAAAGGGGGTCAAATGTGTGGTGATGGAAGGAGATTTGACTGTGGGTGGTGGGCACACGGTGCAATATGCAGATCATGTATCATAGAAATGTGCACTTGAAACTATAGTCCTACTGACCAGTGTCACTCCAATGGAGGTAATGAGAAAAATCACACTGCTAAAAAAAGTGCTTATTTTAAAATCACTAAATGTCAAACGGAATGTTTTCTGGAGTTTGCCCTTCATTTACATATGCATAAATTATGCATTGTTAATAACTACAAATGTCTGTAGTCCAGCTATGTAGATTCTTGAGAGGAGATACAACTGCAAAGGTCTGTAGGCTTTTAAGGGATTCAAAGAGAAGGGGGGCTGTTCTTCCTTAGCATCATAACTTCAGTCAATATTTGGTGATTACACTTGAATCAACCACATGATTTCAGGGAGCGTAGCAATAGCTCGAAGCTTCCAAAGTGGTGTTTTTGTTGACAAGAAAGTTCCTTCTGCTGCCCCCTAAAGGCCAGATAATATAATTTCCTATTGGCATTCTTTGACCTATATTTTCTTTTAACTTTTCTAGGTATGTCAACACAATTCATTTTGGACTACACCAAGCAACATGGCAAAAAGTAAATAATCAGTGTTAGATTGGCTGGATTCTATTTATCTCTGGCATAAATTCTCTAAAGTACATCACTGTTTATTATCCAGTAAAAGAAACTTTCCTAGACCTCTGAATTCATACCATTTAACATACAATTAACTAACAGTGCTAAGAAATAGTATATGCATTTAGATTCAAAATCAGGTTAACAATCCTTAGTAAAAGTTATATTTGCAAAATGTACAATACAAAATCGAGAATGAGTTGAGGTGTGTTCTCAACAAAATAAAAAAGACTTTTTTTTTCACTTGCTATAAAAACTTAAGCTTTCATGTTTCCAGTTATTGCATTTGGGGGAAAATAACTGCTGGCTATTTTGTCACATTTCCTACTGAGTTCAAACATGGTTTCAACTAATTTTTTAAGCAAAAAGCCTAGTAAATTACCATAACAGCAAAACTAAGGAACAAAGCAATGCCAAATTGTCCTAAGGAATATCTTTCATAGCAGAAGATTTTAATTACCGTAACTTTTGTACAAATTTAAGATCCAGAAGAAGATGCATTTTTTAAAAACATCAGCTACTTGGGGATTCACCACAAATGAAGCCATCACTCATTTGATGGTGCTTATTTCTTATTTAACTCGGCTAAGTTTTCCTTGGCATAGATTTTACTGAAACATCCCCCAGCCCATCCCCCAGGAGGTAAGGAAGTTTCTAGATGCCTCTTACTCTGATTTTGGACTGTTAGACACTGGAAAGTTGCCTTTTTATTTCCTATAAGGGCCTATGCTTTTATTTGTCTGAAAGTATTAGTGCTGTTTTTTGATTACATTGAAATATTATCCTTCCTTGATCTGTGGTATGATTAATGGGATCACGGGCCCATTTATTTGCTGTTTGTTTTTAGCTCTAGATAATACACTGCCACTCTATCTTTCTTTTGTCATTTTTTCCAAGGGACTATGAGACTTACTGAAGATGTGGATATGCAAAACCTCATACAGGAAGCCAATAACAGGGCAGAAAACTCTCCTGGCTGGAGCACAGCCTTCCCATTTCTAAAAGCTGGACATTGTTAGCTACTATGTGTATACTGCTAAACCTGTGAACAGCTGGGTTGTCATAAAACTCAGAATTGATATTTGTTAAAAGGGTTTTTAATATTCAAAATGAAAAGAATTGGCCAGTATTAGTTACAGGATATTCATGCCATAGTGATAATCTACTTAAGACAGTACTGGGATCTGGAAATTTGCAAGGGGGAACTTCATCAAAGCTTTTCCACTTGAATAGAGGGAGAGCTGTCGCAAACAATGCAATTGGATTTAAAAGGTGTGCTCTGTCGCTGCTGTAACAAAACACCACAGACTCACTGGCTTCAAAGAACATGAGTTTATTCTTACCATTCTGTAGGTTGGAAGTCTGACGCTGATCTTTCTGGGCTAAAATCGAGGTGTCCACAGATGATACTATTTTCCAAAGGTTCTAGAGGACAACCCATCTTCTTGCCTTTTCCAGCTTCTACCCACATTCCTTGACTCATTGTCTCCTTGCTCCATCCTAAAATCTGGCAATATTGGTTCTCCCTGCCCATCCTTCCATAGTCACGTCTCCCTCTGGCCACAGCCAGGAAAGTGTCTCTGCTTTTAAGGACCCATGTGGTTAGAACTGCCCCACCAGGGGCAAAAAAAAAAAAAAAAAAAAGACAAAAGAAACACAGAGTGGCAGTGTATTTTCTAGAGCTAAAAACAAACAGCAAATAAATGGGCCCATGATCCCATTAATCATACCACAGATCAAAGAAGGATAATAATTCAATGTAATCGAAAAACAGCACCTAATACTTTCAGACAAATAGAACCATGGACAATCTTGCATCTTAATTTCCTTAACTTAATTCCATCTGCAAAGTCCTTTTTGCCAGGTAAGGTAACACATTCCCAGGGATTAAGACATGGACATCTTTAGGGGGCCATTATTCTGCCTGTCACGGGGACTATTTTCAACACTAAGAAAAGCTGGTACACAAGGTACACTCCCTGTGATCTCTGACAGGAAGTAGCCCACTGTTTCTATAGACATTTCCCAAACCCACAACTCTAAGCTTTCTTTCCACTGAAACACAGAGGAACAGAACTGCACATTAAATTACTTCGATTCCCACTGAGGAATTTGAGATTAAACTAACTGTGATCGGGGAGTGTGTGTGTATGTGTATGCTATCTGTTTGTGTTTTCTGAGGAGCTATTTTAATTTTTTTTGCAAAATATCTTTCCCTATAATTGTACTCTTCATCAGATGGGTCTGATTTGAATTGTCATAAACTGGATGGTGGTATTTGATCTGCTTTCCGGACTCTAAATACCCTGTGGTGATTACCATCGCATCCCACTCATCTTCAGCACAGAAGACCTCAGGTCATTCAGATATGAATGCATTCTGAAAACTCTGAGGAATGGCCTGAAATTTAGTAAGAGAAGACAGATGAGTGTTTTCAGGAATGATGGCCGATTGAACACTGTATATGCAACCATTAGGCTAAGTTACTTTCCATAGGTACATAGGGACTTGGGGATTCATTCTTAACATGTCTTCCATCCCTTCCATCCCCAAACAGAGACGGTTGCCATGAAAAAAACCTACAAAAAGAGAAGACTTGCCACTTCCTAAGATCAGACAGGCTAAGCTCCAAGCCGTATCAAATCACGCACCTCACCTTGGCTATCACAAGTCTCATCCTTTGTGCGGGATGTTGTTTTTAATCAATCCTTACAACAAAATTATAAGTAGGCATATTTCTTCCTGTTTTAGAAATGAGGTGTCTAATGTTCAGAGTGGCTGAGTAAGATATTCGAAAACTGGTAGCTAAAAAGTATTAGAGTTTACTGGCTTTTAAGAAAAAATTACAAAGAATGACAAAAGGCAGGATAAAAATCACAGTCTAAAGAGACATTCTAAAGCCATCATCAGAACCAACCTCAGATATGACATAGATATTGTAATTTAGCTAAGGAACTTAAAGTAACTGATTAATATGCTAAGGATTCTAGTAGAAAAAATAGTCAATGTGGAAGAATGCATAGGTAATATAAGCAGAGAAATGTTCATTCTAAGAAAGAATCAAGAGAAAATGTTAGAAAGCAAGACCTCAGTAACAGAAATAAAGAATGTCTTTGATGAACTCATAAGTATACTTGCCACAGTCATAGGGGGAAAATGTCAGCGAATTTGAAGATAGATCAATAAAAACTTCCCAAAATGAAGCACAAAGAAAAAAATTTAAAAAACAGAAGAAAACAAAAACATAGGAAAATAGAACATTCAAGAACAGTAGGATAATTTCTAAAAGAAGAACATGCACTTAATTGGGATAGCAGAAGGGGGAGAAAAAGAGAATGGAGGTGAAGAAATATTTGAAGTAATAATGGCTAAGAACTTCCCCCAAATTAGTAACATGTGCCAAACCACAGATCTCAGAAACTCAGAAAATGCATGCAGAACAAATATAATTGAAGGCAAGAAGTAAATGAGTGAAAATTTTGAAGTGTTGAAAGAAAAACACCCACTGACTTAGAATTTTATATCTGGCAAAATTATCCTTCAAATATAAAGAAGAAGTAAAGACTTTCTCAGACAAACAAAAAAGAGAAACTTTATCACCAGCAGAACTTCCCTGCAAAGAAATGTTAAAAGAAGTTCTCCAGGCAAAAGGAAAATGATACAGATCAGAGACTGAATCTATGTAAACAAAGAAAGAGCATCAGAGAAGCAATAAATGAAGATAAAATAGAATCTCAATTTCCTATTTTTAATGGATCTTACTTTTAAGGTATTTATTTGTTTAATGCAATGATAGTAACAACGAATTGGGTGATTAAAGCAATAGAGAGGTGACATGAATCATAACAATATCACAATAGACAGGAAAGAGATATTAGGAATAACACATCTGTTAGAATGGTTAAAAATCCAAATTACCAACAATACCAATTGCTGGTGAAGATATCTATGACAAGAATCTTCACTCATTGATGGGAATGCAAACTGAGACAGCCATTTGGGAGACAATTAGCAGTTTCTTACAAATATAGTCTTACTACACAATCTAGCAATTCTTAGGTATTTACCCAATTGACCTGAAAATTCAACAGTTGTGTACTTCTAAATGATAGGAACATGTTCTGAGAAATACCTAGCTTGGTGATTTCGTCATTGTGCAAACATCACAGAGCACACTTATATAAACCAAGGCAGTGTAGCCTGCTCCACCCCTGGGCTGTATGGTCTGGCCTCTTGCTCCTAGGCTACAAGCCTGTACATCACACTAAACTACAAAACAACACAAGATTAAGTCAAACACAAGAGAAAGGATGCAATCAAGACATGAAATAAAAATGAGATGTATGAGGTTGCTGTCAGCATAACACAGCACACTGTTTTACAGCAAACAATTTTTTATAAGTAGAAAGAGTACAATCTAAAATAATGATAAGACTTCCAGCCAAGATGGAAGTGTAGGTAGACACACTGTGCCTCCTCGTACAACCAAAATAAGGACAACAAAAATTTAGAAACATAAAAACAACCAGTACTGACAGAAAATTGAACTGTATGGAAGTCTGACAACCAAAGGGTTAAAATAGATACATTCCTCCAGACCGGTAGGAGAGGCAGAGTCGGGCGGCCGAGCAGAGAGGGGTCACGGCAAAGAAAGTGGTGGCTGGTGATCCCAGGTGCACAGGCAGCGACTGGCAGACCTCAGGCGCAGGGTGGCAGCGGGCAGACCCAGCAAGGTGGTGGATTGTGGAGGGGATTGGCACACAAGGCGGCTGGCGGATCAGGCGGTCCCACATTTGTGCACAGATAAACCAGGTGAAACTGGGGATCAAGACAGACTGCACAACCCAGGGTCTCAGCACCAGGAAATAAAGCCTCAACACACTGATTGAAAACACCTGTGGGGGTTGAGGTGCCGGGAGAGACTCCTAGCCTCACAGGAGAGTTTGTTGGAGAGACCCATAGGGTCCTAGAATGTACACAAGCCCACCCACATGGAAATCAGCACCAGAAGGGCCCAATTTGTTTGGGGGAAGCGGGGGAAATGACTGAAATCCAGCAGAGAGCAGAGCAACTGCCATTGTTCCCTCTTGGACCCCTGCCCCACGTACGGTGTCACAACCCAGCGACTGGGCTGCCCTGCCCTGGTGAACACCTAAGGCTCCACCCCTTACTACGTAACAGGGATGTCAAGACAAAAAAATGGCTCAAAGGAAAGAATAGATCAAAGCTCCAGAACAAATACAACTAAGCAACAAAGAGATAGCCAACATATCAGATGCACAGTTCAAAGCACTGGTGATCAGGATGCTCATAGAATTGGTTAAATTTGGTTGCAAATTAGATGAGAAAATGAAGGCTACATTAAGTGAGATAAAGGAAAATGCACAAGGAACCAATAGTGATGGGAAGGAAACTGGGACTCAAATCAATGGAGTGGACCAAAAGGAAGAAAGAAACAACCAAACAGAAAAGAATGAAGAAATAAGAATTCAAAAAAATGAGGAGAGGCTTAGTAACCTCCAGGACATCCTTAAACGTACCAACAGCCGAATTATAGGGATACCAGAGGGGGAAGAGGAAGAGCAACAAGTGGAAAACTTATTTGAACAAATAATGAAGGAGAACTTCTCTAATCTGGCAAAGGAAATAGACTTCCAGGAAGTCCAGGAAGCTCAGAGTCCCAAAGAAGTTGGACCCAAGGAAGCACACACCAAGGCACACCATAATTACATTAGCCAAGAGTAAAATGAAGGAGAGAATCCTAGAAGCAGCAAGCAATAAGGAGACAATAACCTACAAAGGAGTTCCCATCAGACTGTCAGCTGATTTCTCAAAAGAGACCGTACAGGCAAGAAGGGGCTGGAAAGAAGTATTCCAAGTCATGAAAGTCAAGGACCTACATCCAAGATTGCTCTATCCAGGAAAATAAAGTGCTTCTCAGATAAGGTCAAGTTAGAGTTCATCATCACCAAGCCCTTATTGTATGAAATGTTAAAGGGAGTTATCTAAGAAAAAGAAGAGAAAAAACATGTATAGTAAAATGACAGCAATTATTAACAATCACATGTAAAAAAAACAAAAAAAACTAAGCAAACAACGAGAAGAGGAACAGAACCACAGAAATGGAGATCACATGGCAGGTTAGCAACAGGGGAGTGGGAGGAGGACAGAGGGGGAAAAGGTACAGAGAATAAGTAGCACAGACAGTGGGTAGAAAATAGACAGGGGGAGGGCAAGAATAGTATGGGAAATATAGAAGCTAAAGAACTTTAAGTATGACACATGGACATTAATTAAAAGGGTGGAATGTAGGTGGGAGAGGGTGTACAGGGTAGAGGGGAGTGAAGGGGGAAAATGAGACAGCTGTAATAGCATAATCAATAATATGTTTAAAAATAATATTAAATAATGATAAAAAGTGTAGTAAATACATAAACCAGTAAAGTAGTTATTTATTTTCATTATCAAGTATTATGTACTGTACATAAGAGTGTTTTTATGTGGCTGGCAGCACAGTAAGTGTGTTTACACCAGCATCACCACAAACATGTGAGTAATGCATTGCACTATGGTGTTATGGTGGCTGCAACATCAGCAAGTGACAGGCATTTTTCAGCTCCATTATAATCTTATGGGATCACCACTTTCTATGTTGATGTATAAACTACTACCCCAACACTTAGTGTCTTAAAACAAGAAATATGTATTATCTCACACAGTTTCTGTGACTTGGGAATTAGGGAGCATCTCTGCTAAATGGATCTGACTTAGGGTCTCTCCTGAGTTTGTGGTCAAGGTGTATCAGCCAAGACTGCAGTTGCCTGCATGAGATGGGGCTGGAGGACCCACTTCCAAGGTGGCTCACTCACATGGCTCACAAGTTAATGCTGGTTGTTGGCAGGTGGCCACAGTTCCTCACCACGTGGACCTCTCCCAGGGTTGTGTGAATATCCTCATAAGCATCCGGCTTTCCCCACGTGACCCAAGCAAGGTAGATGTTGCAATGTCTTTAATGACCTAGCCTTAGAAGTCACACACTGTCATTTCTACAATATCTATGAATACTAGGAGGCACACACAATTCATTGCAGGCCATCTCACTAGATATTACCCATGTCTAATGGCAACCAAGGTTTTCAATGCAAGGTACATACTATTTGGTAGTCAATAAACATCTCGGTAATGGAATATCTATGTATGATTTTGAAAGAATTAAATTCATTGCTACATTAAATTTATTCCAAGGCTTGTGACACTACCCCAAAGTCTAACCAAACTCCACATGTTCCTGCAATTTTCTCTTTCTCGTTTTTGGTAACAAACCCATGCCTCAGTCATGCAACTTTGAAATTGCTACATGGGCTAGTGGTTAAGTCTTAAATTCATGCCTCCAACATCTATGAAGAGTAAAAACATTTTCCTCTTTCAAAAAATATTATAAAATAGATACAGATTGCCATATTTAGGAAGCCACTTAAATGGCAGTGGTGATTCTGTTCATGTTTTTTAACTTTGTTGAAATCAGTCTGTTTATCTAACACAGTGCACACAACCGTCACTTCAGTTGCACGTCTGTGTTCGTCATCACTTTTCAGTCTGTCATTAGTCTTCACAACGATCAGAAGGAGGTTCTGTTTTTTTGAAAACTTCCATTCATTTTCCTTTTGAATAACGATCTAGTTAAGTATGGGATTTCCAAGGCCATAACATTCCAGGTACAACTGGTTTGCAAAGGACCTTCTTGATGTTCCACTAGAAGGACACAGTAGGTTTAACAGGCTTTCTGCAGATGTGGTCCAGCTGCAGCCTTTGGGAGGAAATGAGCTGAGAGAGGAAGGGACAGTACCTTCCACTAGCAGAATTAGAAGTTAATTCAGAGTCATCTTCTTTATCTCGTTGTCAGCCTGACACCTTGTTTCCAAGTTGCCAGGTGGGCTACCTTTGTTTCCCAGATACCCCACTGCTCCATGTCATTGGAACCTAACTTTTCAGTCTTTCTATGACATACTGCTCTCCTGAGGTATTTATTTGGCATCTTAAAGTCACCCATACACAACAAAGCATTCGGAATGTCCTCCAGATGGGCCAGGCCTGTTTTCATTCACACCCAAATGATCATTACACTGTTTTTGGAAAACGACTTTTGGAACTCTGCCTGTAAGAGCTTTGACTCCAGAGTACACCAGGTACAACTTCCTGGGGAATTCAACGGAAAGCTACGATCTTAACATCTAAAGAAAGCCACACTTATCATCTTTCTTTGCTGGTCATAAACTGCATGCTGACATGGCACCAATACTGGAGAAACAAGCCCTGATTGACATCATGGCAGGAAGCCAAGCCAAAGGCCTTGTAAATACAGAGCAAGCCTTTTAACCACCGGGATGAGACTGTCTGTACTCAGTGTGCACATCTGAAAGTTAGCACAGCCTTTCCAAGCCAAGAAGGTCATGCTCATAAACACTTAGAGCCACATGAAATCGAACCAGCCATAGCCTTCATAACAACACAGTATAAATGAACTAAACATTCTCTTCCAGAGAATGGAATCATCTAATCAATTCCATCCACATGTACTTCAATGGGATAGTTTAAGGATTCTAAAAAGAGTTCTAAATAATGATGAGTTTTCCTTGGAGAAATATAACCAAAGTTATTACTCAATGGTGGTTATAATTAGTACTACTAAATAAGCAGTATTTTTTATTTCAAAGCATGGATAACATTTTATAAGGGAAAAGAAAGAGAAATAATAGCCCAGTGCCAAACAAGCCAATTATGAGCAAATATACCAATGGGAAATGTTTAGAGTCTATGAAAAGCACTTGGCTATTGTAAATAGTGCTTCTATGAACACAGGAGTGTGTAAGTTCTTTTGAACTGGTGTTTCAGGATTCTTAGGGTGTAATCCCAGAAGCAGAACAGCTGGGTCAAAAGGCAGTTCCATTTTTAGTTTTTTAAGGAAATTCCATACTGTTTTCCACATTGGCTGCACCAGTCTGCATTCCCACCCACCAACAGTGAATCAAAAAAACTGGTACATTTACACAATGGAACACTACACAGCAGAAAGAAAGAAGGAGCTCCTACCTTTTGCAACAGCATGGATGCAACTGGAGAATATTACACTAAGTGAAACAAGCTAGTCAGTGAAAGAAAAACACCATGTGGTCTCACCTATAAGAGGAATCTAATGAACAAAATAAACTGAAAAACAAAGTAGAACCTTAGGCATGGAAACATGGAACAGACTGAAAGTGATCAGAAGTGATGGGGGAGGGAGATAAAGGTGGGAAGAAGGGGAAGGGACTAGACAAAGAGCATGTATGAGTGACCCACGGACATGGACAGCAGTGTGGGGATGGGCTGTGGGAACAGGGGTGGGATGGGCAGAGGAGGGCAAAGGGGAAAGTTGGGACAACTGTAATAGAATAACAATAAAAATGATTTAATAAAAAATTAATAAATAGAAATAAAAGCTAGAAAAATGTCACCAAAATAAGTCTATGAAATTTAGACACTTTGCCCAAATCTTGCTAAACTTTAATAAGAAACAAACTAGTATGTAGTACATCATACTTCTTTTTAACTGTTGTACACAGAAGCAATGTTAGAATTTTTGTAAAATTAAGGCTGTTTAGCTGACTTTCATAGATTTTTTAATAAAGTGAGGATGTATACGGAGATGATGTGTTTTTATAAATTGAGGACAGTGGGTAAATGCATTGCAACATTTAAGTACAGCCAGGCCTTGGTGTCCTTAGAGGACTGGTCCTAGGACTCCCCTTGGATACCGAAATTTGAGGATGCTCAAGTCCCATATACAAAATGGCAAATACTGCACTTGCACATATGTGGGGGGACCCTGCCCCTCCACCACGGATGAGAATAAATCTACCAAGACATGATCTGCTTGGGGAGGAAAGGTGGCTGATCTCTCAAAGGAGAAGGACCAAGAGCCTTTTCCTCAATGGCTTTTATTAGGTTCGTTTTACACAGGAATACAGTTAAAGCTCATTAATCATTGTCAGGCAGTAAGGATCAAACAATAGATAACATACAAAGAACTCTGAGGGCTTATTCTGAGGGGTCTGTCAGCTAAAGGGCTACAAAACTTTGGGAAACAAACTCATTTCCTGCTCGGACCCTTATCATTTAATTGAGAGCATTCTTAGCAAAGCAGGTTTCACAGGATTTTATGTATTCTTTCTCAGGCCTGATCACCCGGGGAACCCTCCCTATCCAGCACAGACCTTCACCGCCCTCTGTCATTGTTTCAGGCTTAAGTAGAACAGAGTCAGCAAAGCAACCAAGAGATCAGGAAACTTCTTGCAGACAGAATGAGGACTCAGGCTATGTCAGGATAGCCGAGGGGTGAGGGGCATCACCCTCTTTTGCTGTAGCCCCCCAAGTCCTTCCTTGAGGGCCTCCCATGTGATCATGCCTGTCTTAGGCAACCCTCCCTAGATCCCTTGAGGGATCTTACCTGTCATTGGCTAACCGATCAAGCATTGGGGACCAGTTATGGATGAAGTAAAAGGAGCAGAAGCAGCGCTCCTGCCGGGGAGATAAGCTTTGTCTCCTTAGTGGCTTATGTCTGAAGATTGATCACTCAGCCTTAGCCATGGAGGGTTTACAGCTCCTGAAACCAGGCAGGGTGGTTCCCAACACACATAACCTATATGCATCCTCTTGTATACCTTATATCATCTCCATATAACTTACAGTGCCTAATACAATGCACAAGGGGGACCCCACCAAAATCTGGAGTTGTCTTCTGGAGGGCAGGACCCCTGTAGTACAGGCTCCCCCCACAAGGTGAGTGTTCAGGAATACATCTGTATCAGTGTACCTGCTGGTATTCAGTAAATTTTTTTGGAGGACTCTTTCAACGAGTTCGCCCATTTCATGATAGGTGATTAATAAGCACACCTGCCCACACAGAGCTCAGTGTTCAGCAGTTTATGACCAAAAAACAGCATGACCCCCATGCCCCACCTCCCTACTCACCTAATTTCACCTGGGCGATTTTGTTTCCCTGGATGAAAAAAGTTCTTAAAGGGAAACATTTTGCTGATGTGGGAGACATGAAATAAAAAATGGCAGAAGCACTAAAAGGCATCAAAATCAGTGAGTTCAAAAACTGTTTTAAGCAGTGGAAAAAACATCTCAATATGTGTATTGTGTCAAATGGAGAGCACTTTGAAAGAGACTGAAGTTTAAACATGTAAGAATAAATACGCAATACTTTATAAATAAATAATTGTTATAATGTATTGTCTAGGGAACAATGACAAGAAAAAAACTGGTTTGTGTTTAGTGCAGACACAACCATTTTAGACCTAACTATATATAGAACATGTCAGGAATAGCGTAGCAAATTTTTCCCAGATATTTTCTATTCAAGTTTGGTTGAATCCATGGATCTGGAACCTGAGGATTCAAAGGGCCAACTGTAATAAAAAAATAAAAATTAAAAATCCCACAGGAATAAAAAAAAAAGGATTGGCTTAGTCACGTTGGAGTTTTCCCTGAGTAATTTGCAATCAAATAAAAATCTGTTCCACTGAAGGCTTAATCAAGTGAAAGCTCCAAGTGTATCTGAGCTCAGGTACTGATTAAGGGGAGGAGGGTGGTGGGAGACACTAGTCTGATTTCCTAAAAGATACAGGCTCTGAAATCGATTTTAGGACTTGCTGTGAGGCGGGAGGCAGCATACTTTACAGAGAGTGCACCAGTGGCAAGATGGTTAGAAGCTGAGCCCTGGCTTCAGCGTGTGTTAGCTTGTGCCCTGGGACAGTCACATCTTTTTGGAGCTGGGTATTTATTCTACAGAGCTGATTTGTTAGTGTATTTTATTGATTTAGTTTTTTTGATCACCATTTATCCCCCATACCCTCTTTCGCCTGTTCCCTCCTCCCCTTCTGTAGAGCTGATTTTGTATTAATTCTTCTGTTCATCTCGCTGGCCGGTGCGATGGTCGAATGTGATCTTGCACGTGGAAGTTCTTTGCAACCTTTTAAGTGCTGGGAATTTGTAAACTCCTCACTGTATTCAAGTCTATGCAGTAGCAGCCTAAGCTAAGGAGAGTGGGCTCACACTGATTTTCAGGGAATTTAATGAATATTTGACTATCTTTTAACTTAAAACTCAGCTTTGTGTGTAACTACTGCCTCTTGAGTACTTGAATAAGCCATTCCCTTTGTGGTCTTTTCTTCCTTACAATCAATATGACCATCCCCTTGTGCATTAAAAATACAAAGAAAATTTCCAGTCCAGCACCCATCCTTTTGGTTGTTTCTACTCATTTATGAGATGAATGGTTGCTATGTGCTAAATTCTGTGGGAGATAATCTGGTTCATCTTTACTCGGGAGCTCTCCACTGACAGAGACAAGAGCTATGATTGCATATAATTAACTGTAATACAAAGCAGATGAAAAATACTTACATGAATGACCCACAGTTCTGTTGATGCTCCCAGGAAAGAATTTATGCCTAGAGGGAGGTCTAGATAAAGTTTTTATAGAGGTGAAATTGCATCAGCTAGATTTGGTTCAGTAACATATTCTAGACAAATGGACATAGAGCATGGAGGCAAAGAGTAGCCTGATTTGACTGAAGATACAGTATTACCTGGGGGAGTGAAGGGGAGCTATGGTTGGACAGCCCTGGCTGGAAAGCTGAGGGTACATCAGGAAGGGTTTTAAAAACAAGAGACAGCCCTGGCTGGTGTAGCTCAGTGGATTGAGCGCGGGCCTGTAAACCAAAGGATCGAAGTTCAATTCCCAGTCAGGGCACATGCTTGAGTTGCAGGCTGAGAGGCAACCATACATTGATATTTCTCTCCCTCTCTCCTTCCCTTCCCCTCTAGAGATAAAAAAATAAAATCTTAAAAAAAAGACAGGCAGAACAAAAAGCCAATCAGAAAAGAAGAGAGACACTTTCTTTCCTCTTAGGAGATTGTGTTTTCTTCTTCTTATTATTATTTTTTAAATAGAAGTAATACATGTCTGTATAGGGGGAAATCCTCATAAAATAATAAAAACAAGCAGAAGAGGAAAATCGTCATTTAAATATCACAATGACTCGGTTGTGTTCTAATCCACATTTTACAAAGTGAGAAATTCAGTTCAGATAGAATACATGTTGTCCAGGTTCATTGATGTGGGCTGAATTGTGTCCCCTATAAAACTCATGTTGAGGCACTAACCCTCAGCTGCTAACACTGGGATGCAAAGCCTTTGGGAGACAATTATGTCTGGATGAGTTCATGGGGATGGAGCCCCTGCTCTGTGAGATTGGTGCCCCAACGAGAAGAGACAGCAGGGAGCTTGCATTCCGCACCCCACCCCCCACACTGGAACTCTCACAAAGAAGATGGCCTGTGGCTACAGAGCAAGAAGATAGACATCTACAAGCCAGGGAGAAAGGTCTCATCAGAAACTGACCATGTGGCACCCTGATCTTGAATGTCCAGCCACCAAAACTGTGAGAAAATAACATCTGTTGTGTAAGCCATTCAGTCTGGTTATGGCAGCCCGAGATGAGTATACACTCATCTGGCTGCTTGGTCTGGGTTGGAACTCAGGCTCACATCATATTGTTAACCTCAACATTAAATAAAAGTAATATAATCTACACCCAAAAGCTTAGGCAAATAATAATAATACTAAGAACATCCAAACAATGTTCTAAGTACTTGTATTAATTCAAGAAATCCCTACTATAAATTCATGAAAATTATGGTTACAATTTCATACACTAATAAAATAATTTAAAATGCCTTATAAAATAACATTGAAACTGCTAAATAAATAATAAAGAATGATTAATAACCATGCATACTTTTTAAAAAATATTTTTGAGAAAGACAGGAATAGAAAAAGAGAGGGAAAAAACACCAATTCGTTGTTCCACTTATTTATGCATTCATTGGTTGCTTCTTCTTGCATGTGCCCTGACTGGGGATCAACCCTGCACCCCCCGCAACAGGACAAGGCTCCAACCAAGTGAGCTACCCAGGCATGGCCATGAATATTCTTTTAATAATGATAGATTAGTTTCCATATGTATACACAACTCTAAATAAATTTTTTGTTGTTGTGTTTTTGTTTTGTGTAGAATTAATTCCTAGACTAACAGTGTTCCTGGAACAAAATTTTTGTAATTTCATGCTTCAGATACTCATTGTGAAAAATTACACAGGACACAAATGTTCAGACTGGCTCTGAAAATGTTTATTTTTTTAGAAGGGTAAACTTAAAGTGTTTAAGGAAAATTCATAGTAAGATACCTGATGGACTGGATGTACCGAAGCACATAGCCATCATTAATGATCTGTCTAGAGCAGCGATTTTCAACAGGTGCACCAAAGGAATTTTTTTAAACCTGCAATACCTGACAATTTAGTCAGGGGAGTTGACTTCTTTTCCCTTAGACTGTCAAATAAAGTGACCACAGCCAACACAACAATAGCCATCCAGTGTGAATGAATCAAAATTATATCTATTTTTGGTCAGATTTTTACCAAAAAAAAAAAACCACTCTATGTGGAGCATAGGGTGTCTCCTCCTTTGGCAAAGATGGTGACAGGAAGAGGTTCTTACACTGAGTGCAGGAAAAGCTAGCAAGATAATTGGATGGGGAAAAAAGCCTTTCCTCCCACTTCCAGTACCAGATTGGGGGTGGGACGGTGAAAGTCAGGCACATTCACCATAAAAGTCAAAATGGCTCAGTGGGTGGTGCTGACCAAAGAGACCTGTTAGTCTCTCCTGGGAAAGAAGGGATTGGTTGTGCGGTGGACCCACTCAAAGCACGCAAGAGTTTGGGGAGTTGATTGGTGATTTTTGGAAAAAGCAGTCAGTCTGCCCAACTTCCAAGCTAATATAATCCCAGATGAACAAAGAAGCTCTCTGGATGTCTCTTGGTCATGACCTACACTCACATGGGACACAGGCCTGTTCTTTCCACGGGCCACGTGACCTCAGCAACCACGTAGCCCATGGCCTCCAGGAGGGAGCCTTTTGCTCACTCTTGCCCACCTGGTGATGCATTCGCTTGTGCCTTCTCATTCTCTCTCCCCTAGAAGCATCCAACCCTGCGGCTCCAGCAGCTGCATGGCCCATGGCCGTGCAGGCTCCACACACAGAATTCGAAAGGGCTCCTAAAAGGAACAGCAGCCAGGAATAAACTAAGCTGCAGGATAGGGACTAAAACCACTTAGCAGCCGCTTGCAGGCTCCAAAGGACTGTGCTTTAAAGTGGAGCAGGAACTCTGGACACTGGCTTTTGTCTTGGCCTTGCTGAGGACGCTTGGACTTCTGCCCTGGGAGAGAGAGAAGATGGGCTTTGAGAAGGGAGTCTGCCTTTCCCCCAGATGCGCGGCACTGAGTAAACCTCTTTCCTTTTGCAGCAGCACCTGCCTCTTGAGTTTGGCTTTTGTGGCAACAGGCAGCTGAACCTCTTTTTTGTGTGGTTACAGGATTGGCAAAAAATATATTTTTTGATGTACTGCAGAATTTTAGTAATTAGTTTATGTGTTTCATGAGATGAAAAAGGGTGAAATAGCTGGTCTACAAAATAAATTATCTTTGTTAAGATCCTGTCACAATAGAAAAGAACTTGGAAGGATCATAAAAGGACCAGAAAAGCATAATTAGTGGTAATAGAAGAAATAAAGATATAAAGAAATGAATGAATGTTTTTTTTAAATTATAACAGTTTTGATAATTAATATTATGAAGGATCAGTTTAACTGAATAATTGAAAGGCGTAATCAAATCCACTTCTCCCTTCAAAATTTTCTCTCCTTGCCTATAAGTCTTGTAAACTCTTTTATTTTTCAACATTTTTCATACTCTACATTTTATTTCAGAAAGGCAATATTTTGATTTTAGAAAAGAAAAATCTCATTCCAGGCTATTTCTCCAATCCTACAAAAATAATTTTATAAAATTAAACAATAATAACTATAATAGTTGTACAAAGTTCAAACCTGATCCATCTTTCAATAATGTGTTACTAAATGCATTAACCAAACAACATAAACACATAGAGATAAATTTTCTACTCAAAGGTATCAACCAATAAGGTGGATCCCTCATACCCATACAATATATTCAACGAATGCATGTATCCTCATATTACAACAAGATCAAATTAACCATAAAATAAAATTAATATGATGATATGAATTATATTTATAAAGATGTCTTCAAGTAATGGATACATAAGGACATCCAATTTCCCAATCTAACTTTTAAAATAATTGAGATAAGACAAAAAGATCAGCAGATACAGACCAAATTAACTCCTTTGTTGAAGAAGTTCCTTAAGAAAACCTGGCTTACATATGCATGTATGTTGGATTTCTCCCATGCAACCCCAAGATTAGGCAAACTTACAATCAGCATGGCCCTGGGGGAGAGCTCCTTACGGGCAGGGGTATGACCCTTCCTAGAGGAGCAGGGCCAAGACCGACTTTCCACGGGCAGTGAGCTCCTAAGGAAAAAAGCAAATGAAGGATCTCGGCGACCCATACCTCCTCCTTCCGTTCAAGCTCACTCATCAATTACGTCTAAGAGGGTATAGGCTTAGGAGTGCTAAGTAACCTGAAGTTTCTCTATGTGGAAGCAAACACCAGAAGTTAAAAAGAAGTTTTTCCTTGCTCACACATACATTGTAATAATTTCTGAAATGTAATCTCAGTAGAGGATGCCTGAATCAACATGTCAAAAAGGTCACTGGGACCAGGTCCCCAGAACCTCCTATGTCAGGCAAAGGATAGTCATCCTATATAATGGAACTCCAAGAACAAATATGTGGTGATTCCAAAGGTATAATAAGAATTGTTAGAACACTTCCTACACACTAGGATGGCTTTAATAAAAACTACAGGATTAAATAAGTTTGGAGAGTACGTGGGGAAATTTGTCCCTTGTGCATTGCTGGTGGGATGCAAAATGGTGCAGCTGCTGTGAAAAGCAGCTTGGCCCGCTGGATGTTTTCATTTATAATAACAAATATATATTTGGTTTTAGTCCCATTTCCTACAGGAAGTCATAAAACCCTTGGAATGTCCTAAACATTGCTAGCAAAACAAAAGATGTCTTTTGTTCTGTTTATAAGGTGACCTTTGAACCTCACCCAAGGCTGGGCTGGTTGCCAGTAGAACCAACCATACAATTAAAGGGTTGGAACTTCCAGTCCCACGTCTGACCTTAGTGAAGGAAAAAGGACCTGGAGGCTGAATCAATCATCAGTCATCAATGGCCAATGATTATATTAATCATGACTGTGTAATGAAGCCTCCTTAAAAACCCAAACAACAGAGTTCAGAGATTTGGGAAGAGTGGCAACCCAGAAAGGGCATGGAAGCTGTGCGCCCCCCTCGCACGTACGATGCTCTACGTGTTTTTCCCGTCTGACTGTTCCTGAGTTACATCCTTTTGTGCTAAACCAGCAGGCTAGTAGTAAAGTGCTCCGTGGCCTAGCCCCTGTGAGCCTTGGCATCTGCCCCAGCGGGAAAGTGAGGCTAGAATGCAGAGACGCTGGCTCAACCCAGGCCCTGGGCACTCATTACGAATGTAGTGGGTACATTCTATTCAAATTCAAATTTAATTTATCTTAAATGTGATTATTAAATGTATTTTATAAAAATTAAATTTAAGAAGCCCTTCCAAGGGCTCGCTAATTCTTGCACTGCTGTTATGCAATGTGCTTGCATTCCCCTAAGAGCTTTACAAAGGCAAAATCCATTTACTAGTTATAGCCATCCTCCGAGGTGGCTAGATTACTATTCCCATTTTACAGATGAGGAAACGGAGGAAGGGAAAGATTAGACAACTCTCCTGAAGTCATACAGTTAGCACGTGACAAAGTTGTGTTTAAACACTTGATTTTGGATGACTGAATGAGCTCATCCATCTCCTGGACCAGTTGACCAGACTCCTGGGTGTGGGGGTGGGGAGTGGGGGATGGGGAGGTCTGATGAGAACTGTGGGTTTCACTACTCTTCATATGTCCCCATTTTCCTTTCTTTCTTCACTTGGTGTCTCTAGTCTTCAAAATACTTAACTACACAGTTTGTGCTATCCCCAGTTGGCATTTGAAAGGATATTGTGCAAATATTTTGGGTCATACATGTGATTTGTGTCTTCTCGGTCCATGGGGTTCTGAGGGTGCCTGGGACCACAGTTCTTAATGACCCTTCAGCCTCAACTCCTGAGCAGGCATGTCCTCAGTGGGAACCATGAACTCAGCTGCTGCAACAATTTCAGAAGATGTCACACAGGCTTCTGGCATTCTCTGCCCACTTATAAAGAGTTTCCTAAATAAGACTCTCCACCCAGAAAATAAGGAGGGTCACAGTGCTCCTCTGGCAGCGAGGCCATCGGGCCTGCCAAGGGCAGCTGCATAAACCTTTGGCTTCCTCTCCACCCAGCCGCCCTTGGCTCCTCACGTTTCATCTGAATTGCATTTCCTAACTACCTCCACTCAGCCAGCTCCCCGTCCACAGCTCAAAGAGCAGCCAGAAGAGTCTGTTTCTGGAACCAAGCTGTGTCGCTTCACTGACTGACCTCCTTCAGCGACACCACATCACATCACCTTCACTGCTCTTTCTTCAATTTTAGGGGGTGGAAGAATCCATGGGAGAGCAAGTTAAAGATGCAGGTACCTGGCTCACTCCAGGCTCATGAAATTGATCTCTGGGTGATGCTGATGTACATATTTTAGGAGAGATACTAACCTACGGGATCAAGTTCATTTTCTTTAATATGGAATGCAAGGTGACTCTGTAAGAATGTATGTTTCTGAATGCCTCTCCAACCTTTTCTCCTGGGAGGATCTGTCTGCAAGAATGTCAGTTGGTAATTCTGTGCATCCTCACACCATTTTCCACTTCCCGCTGTCTTTACTGAAGGCTGTTGCATGCAGTAGGACAGGCTGTGCACTGGACAGGTCTCAGGATCATCCCTTACATTACAGTCTGAATGATGGACGCCCTGCTGTGGTTGGCAATCTCTTTAATCCCTGAATGCTCCTTTGCTCCCTCTCTAGCTGGCTTAGCTCCCAGTTATCTTACAAGACACAGCTCCGGTATCATTAATTTTCTGGAACCCAGGGCTGTTGGAGTAGCTCTATTACCACATTTATTACGTGGTGTTTCCGTGTTCTTTTTCTACAACTGTATCTTCTAACAGATATGAGCAATTTGAGGGCAGGGTCTTACTTATGTATTTATCCTTCCTATCAAGCATAATGCTGGACCCAAAGTGGATACTCCATAAAGGCTTATGGAAATTAATGAATAAAATTTGATGATTAGACCAGCATTCATTCATTCATTCATTCATTCACAAACTCTGTGTTCCTTGTGAAGCTGATCCCATATATTGACATAAAAATGTAGCAGTGTCAAGGAAAAATTATGTGTTTAAGTAGATTTCTGTATTTTAAAAGTGTTTTAGCAGTAACCAGGAAAACTCAAATGGCTCGAAATAGCAAACACATTTGTTAGGTTTCCCAGGAAGGGACTCTCAGGCAGGATGCACCGGAGCCTACTCCAGCAGCTTTAGCATGCCAGAGCAGGCTCAGCCTTCTGCTGCTTCCCATCCATCCACAGCGACAGCTGACTCCCTCGAGGCTATTAGACGGCTGCATCTTTTAAATCATGAAGACACAGCCTCCAGCACACACTCCTATGTTCATTCCAACACCAATCACTGGGAAAAGGGATGAGAAAACCTCGTAACTGAACCTTGCAACAAATCCACCTTTTGAAAATGAAGATGTTCCCCAATGCTTCCAAACGCATTTTCATACTCAGTGGAAAGGGATGGACTGGATATTTGGGAGAGGCCCCCAGCGTGCACAGCACGTACAGAGAGGACCTGCTGTGCTTTGGAGGGCACTCAGCACTCCAGGGCAGCACCTGCCCCGAGAGAGGCACAGGCTGCCAAACCGAGTAGGGCCTGCCTGTAAAATCGAGGAAATGGCAGGCATCTCAGCTGTGCCTCTTTTCTCATCTTATTTTTAATTTCGGGGAAATTAGTCGTTCGGCAATTCCACCTGCCAAACAATTCCAAGAATCGGAGATTTGTCAGCAAGCCCGAATCCCCACCTTGTTACTTCCGCCTGGGGAGGCAGCCTCTCAGGACAGCGAAGTGAGATGGGTGGGCTGAGGGCCAGGCGATGGCTGCTCCCTTCCCAGCAAGGGTGAGCAGTTCCCGGAATCGTGGTGATGTGAGGACGATGTTTTCAGCAGGACGAGTCAGCCCATGCACCCACCATTCAGCCCCGAGAGGAACGCACACGTCAGCTCCTGCTCCAGGTTTTGGGCCCTTGGCATTTCTGTTCCTCTCATCAAGGATGAACACAGAGAAGATGAGTGTTTAGGCGAAGAAGTATTTTCTTGCCCTGATATGGGTTGAAAATCAGCCGCCTCTTTATCTCGCTTCCATTTTTTGTCCTTGTGAATTCAATTACAGAGCCACCACCTGACCAAACCCAAAAGCTCACGCTAGTTTATTGTGCTGAGCACGCCATACTTTTCAGAGTTGTGCAGGTTCACTTTGATTTGTTTGATTCAACAACAATCATTTTTTCATGGTTCCCATTCAATTCCTCTGTACTCAGGGTGAGAAAGGGGAAAAAGAAGATGGGAAATTGTGTAATATTTCCCTAGCTTACTTCTCCTTTTCTCCTGCTATTAGTACTCAAGAGTCTAAGTACTGGACAGGAAAGGCACCTTAATATAAGTAGATAACTGGCATTTTAGTGAATTCCGTGTTCCAGATGCTGATACGACTGATTTTGTGTATGTGTGTGTGTGTGCTAATTTTATACATGTATGTATATACATTGAATGCTATATGTCTCACAAACACATTAAGTGATACATTTATATCACTTAATGCTCACAAACCTATGATATAAACATTATTTTTATACCTGTTAACATCCCTCATTTACTGATGAGGAAACCTAGGACCAGAAGGTGACTTGCTTGCTCATGCCAGGACGTGAAGTGACGGAGACAGGAAGCAGACCCCGGGGCCTGGGTGCAGAGCCTGGACTCTCGGAACTGTGCTGCACTGAGGCACCACGTAGCTGCCTCCTGCCACTTCTGCTGAGAGTGACAGCAGCTACCCCCAAAATTTCTGCCTATACCTTCCCCATCCGTCCATCCTTCCAACCACCCAGCAGCTCTTACTGAGTACCTGCTCTTGTGAGGTCATCTGCTAGGCCCTGGGCTCACTGGGGGAATGAGATGGATGGAGATCGTGCTCAGCCCTTAGGGACCTCCTAGTCTCCTGACAACTAACAATGATCCCCCTGGTAATAAGCCCTACTCCCAACATTTCCCCTCAGCCTTCTCTTTTCCAAGAAAAACACTCTCAGTTCTTATAACATTTATATTCTAGCTAAGGATATTGGGTTAAAGTACAGTGTTCTGTGCCCTGAAAGCATGCAAAGAATATGCAGAGCCCATGGAAAAATTAAACCTATGATAAGATGAATAATAACTCTTCATCCCAAGAATCTCAAGTGTGTATTTATAAAAATGTCTGGTTTAAGAATTCTCCCATACATACTCATTTATCATCTTTACGAGGCAGAAATTTTGTACATTCATCATCACACAAGTTTTTATTTCCTTTAAAATATATTCCTTAAGGTAGAATTGAGACATACAGTGTAACGAAAATGACAGTGACACATCAGTCTGCAGTCTGTCATCCTGTAACATTAGTCAACTTTACGTTCATCTCTCCCCTTGTCTTGTAGGAGTGAGTATTACCAGGCACCGGTGGGCACCAGAAGTGGGATCCCAGAGGCTGCGGGGAGCCTGACTGTAACGTTCCAGAGAGAGTTCACGTCCTTAAGTCATCCCTTAAGACAGTAGCCTGCCCACTCGAATGTTTTGGCCTCATTTCTGGCCGCTGTTCCACATGGGCTCTGGGGATTCACTGCCCTTCTTCAACCAGGGCACAGAGCGTCACGCTGCCGTGACTTTACCCAGCTACTCCCTCTGGCGTCAAGGCCCAGCCCTTCCCCTTGCCTATTTTTAAGTCATTCTTCTACACTCAGCTCAAGTCTTCACTGACTCCAAGTCTAATCTAGATGCTTCTTTTCTATGGCCCTTGAACATTCCATGTTTACGTCCACTTTAGCAATTCTCATACTGCCTTATTGGATCCACCCTCATTCTTCAATGAAATTCTTGACACTAAAGACCTTAAATCTCATCCTGTTCATCTCTGTATCTTTGATCCCCCACACATAGGAGAGGCTCAACAGGTGTTCACTGATTATAAGGACCCCTGAGAAGCTTCCTCCCAGAATCAGGCTCAGAGCCCTAGAAGAATGCACAATCTTGACATCAGTAAGCCTAACTCTGGAGACTGGATGCAGAGATTCTGTGTCTGGCATCCACCTCCTCCTCACTACCTTCTGACAGGCTAACATGCACCATCACTTGCTGTTGCAATGTCTCTAGGAGGACTTTCTGCGTGCAGCACACGCCCAGCTCGGGAGCTGCCCCTGAGAAATATCCTCCAGGTTTCCGGAACTTCATAACAGACTCAATCACATTACCTGGGCAGGTCCTTCCACTCTTTCTTTTCCTTACCCATTCACAGCCATCTTGTCCCTCTGGTCTCTGTTTTAAAAAAATACTAATGTTAATAACCTTCTGATTTTAGCATAGTTCTAGGTTTACGGAAAGAGTGAGGTGAGAGGGAGTCAGAACAGCTTACATGTTCAAGTCTCAAACAGTTGTGTTTCAGAGACACCCACAGATTGAAGGGGTTTGGGATTCTCCTTTAGAACAACAGGTTTTCTCTGTCTAGTTCACACAGACGGTAGTGAATCATGCACCCGCTACCCCCAGAGCAACCGGAAGCACGGTTTACCTCCGACCTGTAAGTTGTTTGGTTTTAGAGACTTTCCTAGGCTATGGGCGAGGCGCTCCTGAGTTCTGAGCACCGGCTGTTTGCACAGCACGGGCCCACCCTGTCTCGGAGCGCTGTTGAGCTTGTACCTTCCGTGCAGTTTAAATCCAAGGGATGGGGAGGTCAGAACCTGGATCCGATCAACAGACTGGTGGGAAGACCGGTGACCCTTCTGACACGTGACATTGAAGGTACAGGGAAATGCAGTGATTTCTAGTCTGGCTTCTGTTATTCTTTAGCCCTATGAGCACTAAGCAGATAGAGCCTAAGAAACAAGGCAACACAGATAAACATGAATTTTAGATAGCTATTACGTTACAAGGCATTTCTGTGTGCCAGAAGCCTGCCCAAACATGCTTAGGGAAATAAATCACATCTGTGGACTATCCTGACCCTTCCCGTTTAATTCTTCTTGGTGGGCTTCTCAAGTGTAAAGCCAAGTTTAACGATCAATTGTGTGTGTGTTTTTTAGTGGAACGTAAACAGTTTGTCAAAGCTTGAGAGTTATTTTCGAAATGAGGCAGATCAAATTTTCAAGCAAGGAAGTGGTGCGTGTCATCTTCTGTCTGACTTTTAGCGCGCTTTGGCAGGGGCGCCGTCGGCTGACTGAAAAGAGAGATGGCAATCTGTGTCAGGCTTAAGAAGTCCATCATGATGCAGCAACACGTACTGATTTGGGAAGCAATAACGCCCCAGGAAAAAATTACTCTAAGTGAAGCTTCTATAGTTATGAAGTCTTTTTATCCATGGACGGATTTGCCTTCTCACAAGAAAAGCCCAGCGGGCATGTAAACGGATGAAAACAAAGTCACTATGGCAAGCTCGTTCGTGAGAGACATGATGCCACCTTTAGATTCAAAAGCTGTGTGTCCCTTTGGCTGATTGAGGAGAGGGGGTGAGGACGGGGAGCAGGGGGGCAAGAGGGTGGGAATGGAGGACATCTATAATCATGTCAACAGTAAAAGTCATGTGTCCCTGTTCATCCATGTCCTTGCCCGGTGTCCTCAGCTCGTCACTGCACCTTTTTGAGCCTGTTTCCTTCTTTGTAAAATAAAATATTGACTCCTAACATCTCTAAAAAGTCTCTAATACATTTTACAGTTGTTGAGAAATAACCTGGAAATGTTCTGGAAGGGCTGCAGCTGTTCAGTTGGCAGGCCTCGCAGAGTCTTTGCTCTTAAAGTGACAGTCAAGAAACTATTTCGATACCACAGTTCGAGGGTTATTAAGCAAGGGAGCTCAACCAACACTTCTCAGACTCAACAGAGAAAAAATTACAAGCAAGTCACCATGTGCATTTATGATGAGAAAAATAAGTACCAAGGGCACGGGGATACACAGATTTCTGGCCAGTGCACGCTCTCTGTCAGACGTCTCTGGGGATACTACATCGCAGTCAGAAAACTGAGCACTTTTGGACTCGGGCCCCAGCATCTTAGGTAGCCTGAGAATTCTTCCTCCGGTTCATAGTGGAGCCTGTTGGCTTTCTAATTCAGAAAATAAAAGGTTTCTTTAGTGATCAGACGATTCTCTCTTCTCTCTTTTCTCTCTCTCTCTCTCTCCCCTGCCTCTGCTGAACTGCTTTGTTGGGTAACACTGTCAAGTCTTTGTTTTTGTTTTTGATTTTTCAGAAAACAGGAAGTCAGTCAAGAGAGACACAGAGAGAGAGAGACTTCCAAGGAGTGAGTTGCCTATTAACAAGCGTTTCCAAGACCTGCTGCAATGTAATTGATTAGGTTTCAAGATTTTGATGACTAGATGGCGTGTCTTGCCAACCTGAATTGCATTCAAGTTACCTTGGATGGCTGAACTCTTCTCAGATCACACATTGATAAACAAGCTCTTCATTTCTTCTCAGATGCCATCTCATGCATCATACATGGGATTTACTAGTTTAAGAGGACAGTCTTATTCAAAATCCCCATGGAAACCCTTTCACTTTAAAATCGAGTTTGAAAGACCTGGCTGTTCAGGGCTGATCAAAGAGAATGACAGTTTGGGACAGACTGGGGACCCTCTGAGGCGGTGGTTACCATACTTTAGTCCCGGGTCCATGGTCCAAGTGCAGGGTGCTGAGTGTCAGGCACTGAGACTGTGACTCAGTAGGAATTTCAAGCGTTCCCAGATGGTTTTAATGTGGTGGCCAACAGAACCCTTCTCTCCTAAAGTCTCTTAGTTGCACGGATTTTGATTTATTTATTTGGGGAACAATTCCAAGTTTTTTTGGGGGGAGTGGGGGAAGCCTCCAAATGAAGGTTAAGTTCGCAGTCTGGAAGAACCTTGGAATAAAAATCTAAGGTGCTGAGTGGGCCCTGCTGAGGTTTCAGAAACGAAGGGCCTGCCACAGAGATGTACAAACCACTCCACAGCCATCCTCTGCGACCAATGGTGTTCGGCTCTGAAAAATCTCTGTAGATTAGTCTATTCTATTAAAATGAAAATGGTGGGGGAGGGGCTCCCCACCATCCTCATATAAGTACATAAAATGCAACCTTGGGTCTTACTTTTGTTTTTTAGGCACTAGCTCGGTATAAGAACTCTACAAATAATTGATGAGTAAATAAACAAATTAATAATACAGTGTTGGAATTTTCTGTTTTCTCTCCTGTGACACTATCAGATTTTAAGTTCCAGGAAAGGTAGGACCATGCATGTCTTGTTTGTCATTGTGTTCCTGAGACCCTGCAAAACGAGGTAGTGTTATTTTTTCAAACATTCATTGAATACACAAGTGAAAACTGGAACTGAAAACTGAGACTATGCAAATAATTGTGCCGTTGGGAAACTGAAATTCTTCACCAGGAACTCCAACTAATTCTATGCACAAATACAATTCAGTATTTTCCTTTTACATTATGTTTTTCTGTCAAGAATCAGAGTGATTGCCTTATTGGTATTGATCTAATATTGCATATGTTCCTAGCTGGGGGAGGAGTGAAGTTGTAGCCACAGAAGAGGGACTTCTGAGGAAGAATTTGAGAAAACAGAATTAAAAGCTTCTCTTTGAAACACCAGGCAGTTGCCACTGAACGGCATATGCACACAGGGCTGATTACAAAAGAGATAGTTAAGAAAAACTCTCATTAGTATGGTGACAAATCCTCAAAATGATAGCTTTGTTTACTTAGAGTTCTGGGCGACGCTGAAAGTACTGTGCATGACGAAAAATATGGGAGGTGGCTTCCCCGTTCTCAGTGCCATCCCCTCTGCGGGGCACCTCTTCCTCGGTGCCTTGTGCCCAGTGGGTGCACATACCTACCTGAGGACCTGTCAGCTGAGAGGTGTGTTTCCACGAAGCAAACAGGAGTCATCCAACACCCAGCTGTGGGAACTGCAATCCTACTGGATCTTATCTATGACATGAGAAAGCTGGCGCGTGCCCCTGGGCCTGAGGACCACCGAAGAGCTAATCTTAAGACAGTGTTTTCATATTTCCATGAGTTTCTCTTCTTATGTAATGGACAAGTTGTATTAGCTTCCTACTGATGCTGTAACAAATGACTACAAACTTCGTGGCTTCAACACAACACAATTTATTATCTTATGGTTTGGAAGGGAGGAGTCCAAAATGGATCTCACTTGGCTAAAATCAGGGTGTAGGTAAAATTGTAGAACTATGCTCCTGTCTGAAGGCTCTAGGGCAGAGCCACTTCCTTGGCTTTTCCAGCTTCTCATTCCGGCTGCCACATTCTCTGGCTCACTGCCTCCTTCGTCCGTCTTCAAAGCCAGCACCAGCAGGTCAACTTCTCACAGCACATCCCTCCAACCCCTCATCTGTCACTACTTCTCTCTGACTCTCTTGGCTCCCTCTTTCACTTTTAAGGACTCGTGTGATTATCTTGGTTCCAAATGGCAAGCCAGGATAGTTTTCCTTTCTTTCGATCAGCTTATTATCAACTGAATTCCATCTGCACCCTTAAATCTCCTTTTCCCTGTTCATGTGCATGCTGTTCAGGTTCTGAGGATGCAGACCTCAGAATCTTGGGGCCCTGATTCCACCTACCCTGATCCCTAAGGTCTAAGGTAATCGGGGTATCAAAATCTGATTTTAGGCTTACCTCACTCCTGGGTATGGACCAACCTGCCAACTAAAAAATATACAAATAAAAATAAAAAGAATAATCTTTAGATTCTGTCACTGAAATACGACTCGCATCTAATTGTCTTCTCTAAGAACATCTGACTTTGGAAGGAAGCACAGAGTTTGGAGTTCTCAGCCAACGATGAACTGCAGAGTGCTGTTCATTGTATGTGAATTACTCCAGCGTCAGTCTGTTTCAGATAGGTTGCTCTCATACCGCTGCAGGACTCGCCAGGTTAACTAGAACAGCGGCAATGAACCCTGGCTGCACATCAGAATCATCTGAAAAGGTTTCAGCAATCTGGATGCACAGACCATGCCTGAGAACAATGAAAACAAAATAAGTAGGGGGCGTGACCCTGATGTAAATATTTATCAAACCTCCCAGATGACTCTATTATGCAGCCGGGAATAAGAAGCTACTCAATAGGCAAATCCCTGGTTCGAATAATTTTTTCTAGATTACATGGGAGTTGGTGTATGTCTGTGAAATTCTAATAAAGCAGACAGAACCATTGGCATTAATTGACCTTGGAAAGTTTAATTTAGCCTTCATTTTAGCTCTTTCAAATTTTCTATCCTGTTGACAGTGCCTATTCCCATTTGGATTTTTGTCTTTTCATGTTTCAAAGCAGTTTCAAATAGTTTCCTTACATTCCTTGCAAGACAATTTCCAGTCAATACATTCTTTTTCTTGAATTACTGGAATGATTCTTTTAATAACACTTTCTCTAAACAATCGTGTAGAAAATCTGTAAGAAGGATCGTTATTTCCCATGCATGGCAGATTTTTAATTCACCTTCCTCCTGGTTTCAATACTACAGGAACAAACACATATCGATCCTACAAGAGCTTTCTGTGTTTCCCATCAAAATCTTCTCCAAAACATGAGGCTGAACCTGTTTGCATGGAAATCCTGGCGAGCACAGGGCCTTGGGCCCCACGTCAGACTCTGTGGGTCAGAATCCCTGCGCGTGGGGCCTAGAAATCTGCAACTCTTACAAGCGTCCCGGGCAGTGTTCTCCTAAGCACTGAATCTGCAGGCTTTGCCCCAAGGTGCTTCCATTGTGATCATCTCTGAGAGTCTAGGAATGGGCCAGGTTCTCTGGGTTTGTGCTGATGCAATAATTACTTATTAGAAGATCAGCCTTTAGCATTTTCTTGCTGTTAATGTTTCTTTTAAGATATTGATTTATCACACCCCCCCATTTCCACCCATGGAATTTTCACAGGGAATATGAACTTGCATTGTCTGTTAGTACAATAGATAAGTGGGCCCAAACCGAACCCTGATGAATGATAATACAGGTAAAATAAAACAATTAAAAAAACTGGAAAATCATGCACAGTGGATAGACTGTTAATAGTTGGCCTTATGAGGCAGGGGACAGAAACAAAAAATAAGGTCAGTTAATTCTGATGGAGGAAACTAAGGGAACCCAGGAGCAAAAGCTTATCGTTCTACCACCGCAAGGAAACGAGGGCAGACTGGGAAGGGTATCCCTCACTGCATGTTCCACTAAGACATGTTAGAAATTAGCTAAAACAAAGGAAAAGTCCTGAAACACACAGCTGGAGGCAAAAACAAACCTTTTAAAAATAAAAGCAAGTACACTCTGCTAAGCAAACAAAACCACATGACTGCTTTGGATTTTATGACTTCTAGAATATGTTAATCATTTTGTATGTGTGTTTTAAATTATGTGAATATGTGTTGTGGTCTGGGATTAAAAATAAATAAAGTGTGTAGCCAACTTAAAAATGAAGTGTAGGCTAAATGGTAAACTGGGGTTACAGAGAAGACATGAAACAGAACCCTGGAAGTGGAGATAAAGAAACAAGGAAATATTGTATTTGAATGAAAAGTTTGTGAGCAAGTGCAAATAAAGAACTTCTCTTTTGTGTACTTGAGACAGAAATAATTTTTTTATTAAATTCTCAAATGTTCATTCGGATAGTATTTTATATTTTTTAAAAGCTAAGCTTAAGACAAAAAAAAGCAGAAGGTAGGCAACATGATCCCAGATGCTGACATATAACACAAATAAGTTCCAGGAAGAAAAATGTAACTTTGTGGACAGACTGTGTGGAAAGTCTCAGAAGCTTGTGAGGCTTGTGAACAAGAATAAAATCCTAGTAATCAACGTGTGAGCTTCATATAGAATAAGGAAACTTCACGATTCTGTAAGGCTGCCAATTCCATATTCAGGGACCCCTCAGCTGAGCACCTTCAAAATGAACAATGAATTTTCGAAAGCTAAATATTTCCAAAAAGGAAGGAAAGATGAACTAATGGAAACTAGCCTGCGGCATGAATGGAAGTGATGACTTAGAAAAGTTTTACTCAAGTGGCTTTGTGATAATCCCAAGTCCAAATGCAGCTTTCAGTAATTTGTTCTATGGGTCTGGGAAAAAGAGACAAGCAGAACAAAGAGGAAGCAAGTTCAGGCACTAGGTGTTCAAAACTAGGATGGTAAAACGAAGCTGCTTTGCAGATGGGTTAAAACATGGCGCAAAGTTTTCACAAGTTTCCATGCTTTCCTCCGGCACGAGAAATTCTTAGTATTTTTTGGATCAAAGATGTTCACAGTCAACACTGGAAATGCTCAGAATGTGCTGGAAACCAGCCCCAGTGATTTTTCTGGGTGGAGGAACTACAGGACGGGAGGTGAGAGGCAGGCAGAAGTTCTTTTTTCTCTGAAATGCCTTCATGGTTGCCACATTTTCTCCACGCTACCTCTCTGCAAGAGCTGAGGCCTCCCTGACCTACCTTTGCTTAACTTTCAGAGCTGTTTTGGTCTGCAGAACACTGTCTTAGATGTGTATTGCTGCATAAGAAATTACCTCCAAACTTCGAGGCATTTGTTACCTTGCAGTTTCTGGGAGGAGGGGTGATTCTGGCTCAGAGGCTCCCAGGAGGTTGCACTGGAGGTGCGGCCTGCAGTCTTCTGAAGGCTTGACCGGCCTGCACGTCCTTTTATAAGTTCACTCACATGGCCGTTGGATAAAGGTCCCGGGTCCCTGGGGGCCTCTCTATGGCATGGCTGACTGCACAGCTTCTGACTTCTCTAGTGAGTGACACGAGGTCTGTCTGGAAAAAGTCCAGCCATTGGTAATATAATGAGAATTGTTTGCATGACATTGGCAGTCAAGGAGAGTGGACTGGAATGCACATGCATAAACAATGACAACCTCACTATACTAGTCATTGGGGTCTGTAGATGCTGTTGAGTGGGCATGTGTACTCTGTGGCACATTCAAAATGACTGAGCAAGTAGAGCAAAAAAACTGCATCGAATTTTGCATTAAGCTTCAACATTCTTCCATGGAAACTATTGGGGTGATTCAGAAGGCCACAGCTATGGGCAAACTGGTGACTGGCAGCTTCATGACAATATGCCTGTTCAGGCATCCCATCCCCTGCAGAGTTTTTTGGTGAAACATCAAATCACTCAGGTGACTCAGCCCCCCTATAGCCCTGATTTGGTGCCCTGAGACTTCTGGCTTTTCCCAAAACTAAAATCATCTTTGAAAGGGAAGAGATTTCAGACCATGGATGAGATTCAGGAAAATACAATGGGGCAGCTGATGCCAATTGAGAACTGTGTGAGGCCCCAAGGTGCCTACTTTGCAGGGGACTGAGGTGTCCTATGTACAATGTTTCTGGCGTCTTTTCCAATAAATGTCTCTATGACATGGCTGGATACTTTCTAGACAGACCTCGTCTATCTCAGAGGACAAGAGAGGAAGCAATGCAGATGCAAGCCATGCCATCTCTGATCATCTAACCCCAGAAGGAGTGTCCCACCACCCCTGTCATGGCCTCCTGCTCCCACAGACTGACTCTGGTGCAACGTGGAGGAGACAGCGCAAGGCTGTGAGCACTAGGAGGGCTGTCACCGGGCACCGCCTGTCGCACACGGCCTTCGGCACTGGGTGATCTGCACGGATCTTGGGGACAGGACCCAAAGCATACGATCCTTTTATTTACTTATGTTTATTTATTTTTCATAAGTGACTTAGAAGAGCTGGGAAACCTTCCTTCTCTCTTGGTTCTCTTCCTACATGTACAGTCTTCGTTTAGAGGGGAAGCACGGACGGATCCAATGTGCGTTGGGCTGAAATAAGAAATGATGTGGGACACCAAAGGACAGTCCAAAGAATGATATGGGTTAGAAAAATGTCAAGGAACACTATAATGGACAGTTTAACAAAACAAGATTGTTTTGTTCTGTTCTGTTCTAAGATGTCCTTTCTCATATTTTGAGGAAATCTCCTGTCATGGCCTCCTATACCTGGATGATTTTCAAGAGCCAGGTCTAGGTATCTGGAAAATTGTTATTGCCTGCTAATATCCATGCATGGGGCTTCTGGGACCTGCTGTCTTAGCCACTGAAGACTTTCTCTGCAAAAGCAGCAGAATTAGATCCGCTTTGGGCATAACCAAACTGGCATGAAATGCCACCGCTGACAACATTTTGAACCATTTTAAAAGACACAGAAGTGCATATGGGACATAGAATAATTTGTACTTGCACAGCTCTCAAAATATCAACCAAATTCTTTTCATCTAGTGAAGTGTCTTGGTGTTTTCAGTATCTGGTGGCGTTTGTCTTCATTGTCCTTCCACAACTCCTCCGTGTCTCATTATGAAGATTTATTTAGAGTAAAACAAACAAACAAACAAACAAAAAAACTTGTCATTCCATAGGTTCGAGAAAAGGCACAGTCACACACTAGGTTGCATTGCAATGTGTATTTTTAAAAAATTCTGTAACAACAGCAAAGGTAATAAATCCTGTTTAAAAGAAGAGGAGACGAAGTTTTATTTTAGCAAAAGAGGTTACTTTGGGTGCCCAGCTTACAGCAGACAAGGAAGGAGTGGCCATGCCGTCTCTTAGATCAACCAAAACCGACAGGGTGCGGATGGATCGAGCACAGCTGTTTCCGGCCCGAAGCACCTATGATTGAAGGAGCATATCTGCTCACGGTTAGAATGGCATCACATTTCAAAAGCCCTTTTTTCTTTTTAAAGCACTTTAAAATTAATTGCCCTTTCATCCACTCAACCATCCAGGAAGTTCACACTCAGAGCTAATTTTTCTGTCTTTCACAGTTCCCACGGCCCAGAAGCCTTCCGAACTACCTTTTCTGTCTAGGTCCCTGGGCAGTGCCAGTTGCTGTGACTCGGGAGCCACTCCTCTCTGCCCTCCTGTCTGAACGAACTCAAAACCTTTGCTGTTGGATTCTTGCTCAGGTTTGGCCCCCAAATAATTTTTTTTGTCTGTAATTGTTTCTTCTCCAGTCATTTTTAGAACTTGAAATGAATTTAAGCTAACCCTGGTGTGTTATTGGTGAGCAAAAAAATGACCCTCCAGAGAAATTAAATGAGTTATCCAGAGGTATAGATACCAGGGTCCAAAATATTGCATCTATAACATAGCTTCTTACTGTTAAAATAATGATCCAACCTGAGTTTATATTTACCCAACAAACCTTTATTCATCCTCTCAGAACCACCGGGTTCTCTGTTATGTTATGGAAAAACTAAGATTAATTACCCTGTCAAAAATATACTACCTAATATTGGTTGAGTAATCATTCTGTACCAGATAGATGCATGACATGCATTACCTCATTTAATTCTCACAAAAACATTACGAGTGATTTTATTATCTCGTTTTTCAGTTGAAGGAACTGAGGCACAGAAGAACCAAGTTTCTTGCCCAGACTCACACAGCTGTTAGGATATATACAGGTGGGACCTGAGCCTTCCCCCCGTGTGTTCTCTGCCACTGTGCCACACTGTAAGGCAAAGCATGAGCTAGCTTTTGCTTCCTACCAAAAACATTGAATAAGTCCAAAGTGAATCACTGGGGCCACCTACACAGCCTCTAGGGTGGACCGAGGGTCAAGGGAGGCGTTTACGGTGTGACACAGCTGTTTGCTTTAGTTGGGTGAAGAGAATGGTGGAGAAAAGGGTCTTTCCTGGGTCAGAGGCAACATGCTGTTCTCTCACCAAAAAAGAGAGGGGGGGGGGTCAGTCTGGAGATCACGTGGCTGTGTCTGATGAGAGTGGCCTTCCTGTGGTTGCTGCTGAAGTCCTACTGTGGCTGGCCCTGCTCGGGAACTGAGCTCTCCCTGCCTCCACTCCAGACACCGCCTTGGCTTTCTTTTGAATGTGCATGTATTTTATAAGGTTTACCCCTACACAATTAGAACAGGAGATTTAAAGAAACTTATTGGTATGTATAATTTATAACATTAATGGCACACCATCATTTCTGCAGTGTGAGTATATACCTGTATACACTTTTCCTGTTCTATATAAATTACCCTTTCCCTATAAGCTTATACTGGCTCAAACATAAGCTCATGGAAGTAAAGACTACCAGTGTATTTTCAACTTTTCAAAAACTGTCAGGCACTCAGTAATTGCTTGATAATTTTTTAAAAATTCGAGGGGGTTGAATATGATTCTGTCTGTCCTGAACAACAGATATTTCTGGTTCAACACACCTAAGCCAGTGACCAGGGCAACCTGGTGGAAGAGACATCTGGCAATATTTCAGATTGATAAAGTGATTTATGTGTTCCAGAAGATATTACCAGCCTTTGGCTTCAGCTGATTTGACAACAACCCTAAAAGAAGGGTATTACAATGCTCGTTGGATGGGGAAAGAAAATAAAGCACAAAGGGCTTGACTAGTTTAAACTCATGGAGCTGGCCAACTGCAGAACCTGGGTGAGTAGCAGGGCTCCTAACCCCCACTCTTTCCACAACTCACTGTGGCATGTAAGGAAATAATGGCAAACTGACCATCCCCAAAACAAGCACGAACAAGAAATTCATGAGTTTTTATAGCTATGTTGCCAATGGATTAGAACCAAGAGAATAAAGCACTATGACACATTTGCTATTTAGAATTGAGCACAGAGAAATATGAAGGGGGAGAAACCCAAGATTAAACAAAAAACCACACTTGCTAATACAAATTCTGACAATGAATGGCAAGTGATTAATAAACTAGCAAAATATAGTGAGAACTCCCAGGATGTAACACATAAAAACCCCCCATAGAACTAGCATGCTAATTAAAAAGTCATGAGCAGCTCAGCCAGTTTCACAACATTAATTCATTTTGTAAATGATTAAAATGTCTCGAGTGTGAAAATATCCACCAAAGTGTATGGGGAGGTCAGAGAAAAAGGATAGTAAAAACAAATAGACTCTTCAAGGGTGGTGAACAGAAGATTTAAGTACCAGGTTTTAAAAACAAGTACCCCGTAAACTCACAGAAACAGAGAAGAAACAGAGAGTAGATTACCGGACCTAGGGATGGGGGGTGGGGGGCGGGAATGCTAGTGTGCACAAGTTTCTTTCTGCAGTGATGAAATGTTGTAAACTTAGAGTGATAGTCACACAACTGTGTAAATACACTAAAAACCATGGACTTTCACCACTAAAAAATAAAAACAAGTACCCCAAAGAATTCCCTTGTTCTGTCCAAACGAAACCCCCTCACCCTCTGATTTTAAGTGAATTCTAATCAACAAGTACTGCTGGAAATGAGTTCTTCTGGCTGTCACTTCCTGAGAGAGGTCCTGTTGAGATGCTCAGATTTCCACTGAGACCCAGCAGCATGCAGGCTCTGGAAGCACAATTTAATTCTTCTTTAGCATTCCACCCTGGTTGAGAAATATTTCCAATTTATATTCATGAAGGAATTTTTCAGGGGAAGCCGTCTTTTATATGGTAACATACTACTCTACTACACTCACCACACTGCATCTACTCTTGCATTCATTCATTCATTTGTTGATTCAACAGATATTTATTAAGGGCCTGCTATGTGGCAGGAATTAATGAACATAACAGATAAATCCGCATTTTCATTAAGGAGGTGAAGACAGACCAAATCTATAGAGCATATTTTTATAATAAACTCTATAGGTCACCTTTTTGTATGTATTATTATTATGTGGTTACCTTTGGTGCATCTCAAACATCAACCCTTCCCACAATCAAATCTGTAGGATCCTTCTTCTTCACTTCCATATTTGACCCAATCTTTGAAATATAGTAGGAAGTTTATTGCATATGCCACTCAACTTAGATTCCCAGGGCTAACACTGACCTGAAATTTAACTGGTGATGAACCCAACTCACAATTCTGCATTGGCCATAGACTCCATCTCCATTAAGATGAATCTACCCTTAATTTGGTGATTCACACATTCTTTGTGTGCAACTCTAAATTGTATGTAGGATCAAGAACTGGGCATCTTATTTTTTAAGGAGGTAAAAATGGATATAGTAGTTCATAGATTATTTGCATGGTCTTAGAAACTGGATTTATCAAGGCAATAGAGCAATGATAGAAAATTTAACCATCTGGACATCTGAAAAATCATTATATGTACTATACTGGCACATAAGGAGCTGCCTTCTTAGCAACATGTAGAATAATACCCCCTCCCCACTCATGGTTATGATCAAAGCCAAGTTCATACATTGTGACCCTCTCTTTCCTGATCACAATTGTCTGGCTTAGGGATGCACACTTGGCTCAAGCTGAGTTAATTAGGTAATGGGTTTCTCACCTAATATTTATTTGCTGATTGAATAAATTCTTGGTCTGCTCCCAACTTTGGTCAGTGGGATATTTAAGGGAAGACCAGAATTCATAGGTAAGAATCTACCTATGCTGTTCTCTAAGAATCTACGAATACTCCATTTATTTCAACACTGTAAAAAGTATAAAAATATTTGATTTTTTTTACCCAAATTTGCCTCAAAATCCTGCAGTGTTTATTTGGTTGGCTTTAATGTGTCTGGAAGCCCTGATGACCATTCTATTGTTAGGTATATAGGGCATTTTTAAGACCCAGGACCACTGCCTGGGATTTGTTTTCCTCCCAGAAATCTTGTCCTAGAAACACAGTCTGTTTTCTTACCAACTTTAATGCTGACCTCAAAAATTCCATCTTTGGGGATTTTCTCTCCAACTCATCTGCCCTGGAAATGATAGCAGGGATACTTTTTGGGAAAGCCATACTTTCTTCAGCTCTTAATTTTCTTCCTACTGTGACAAAAAGCACAGACTATCCAGGAAGAAAGAAAGCCATTAAAGTAATACTTTGGATGATTATTGCTTGTCCGATTTTTTTATATAAGCGTAAGAAGCAGGCTAGTTATTTAATCTATAAAATACCCAGAAGAATGCTTCAACTCAAGGCATTTAGAAGACAACAAAAAATTAAAAATCTGTATGTTTTTTAAAAGTCTTTTTGGTAAATTTATAATTATATTCAGCATAGATTCAACATAGTAGTCATTTGATATTAATATTGAATTCCCTCTCAAATAAGACATTGGTGAAGACATTTAACCAGTAAGAATGTAGCATCTGCCCAGGCTGGTGTGGCTTAGTGGATTGAGCACTGGCCTGCAAACCAAAGAGTTGCTGGTTCGATTCCTAGTCAGGGCACATGCTTGGCATGCAGGTCAGGTCCTCTGGGGTGGGGGGGGCGGGGTGTGCAAGAGACAACCATACACTGATGTTTCTCTCTCTCTTTTTCTCCTCCCTCCCTTCCCCTCTCTCTAAAAATAAGTAAATAAAATCTTTATTACAAAAAAAGAAAGAAAATAGTATGTGATTTTTCTGGTCCAGGTTTTTTACTCCAAGTTTCACTGATCTTTAGGAGGTCCTAGACTATTCTCATCTCCTACCAGCATACAACAGCATGTCGGTCCTTACTCAGGGCCTTTGTAATAACCTGCAAAAAGTTCTCAGGCTTTACTAATGCATTTGTTCATAATCATTCTCCTTCTTGTAGAAGGAATACAGATTGGGGTTCGTCCTGAGTCCTTTGGGCAGAAACCAGAAGGGGATCCATTTCCAACAATGCATCATTAGATCTTCTCTTGGAATAGACACTCAGGGCTGTCACGGTTAGAACTTTTCTGAAGCTACTGTAGCACAGGTTGTATAGGTAGGCAGGTCTTTTATCTTTTATAAGTTTTCTTACTAACCATTGGGGAGAAACAGCTAAAGGAAAGCAAATTCTCACAAACAAGGAGTTACAGAACTTCCTGCGTTGTACAAGATTGTTAGAGCTATGGTTTATCATTCTTACTTCTTGCATGTTGGGAGCTAGTAACTAACTGCCTTTTATCTCCTGCTGCCTGCTTTATTCCTGAGGGCATATCTTGCCAAATACTAATCCTTCTTTCTGACTTCCATTTAGTGGAAGTACACATCTAATTAGAGAAAAACAATGGGTATAAACCAGTTCACCTGAAATTGTTTCAATGAGTTATCTGCACTTTTCAGGACTTGCAGGAGGAAGTGGTCCCATTGGGCTCTTGCTTTACTTTCTTAGAGTGTCTCAGTGTTATTTGATAACAAAGCAAATCAAACAGTTTAGGACAGTGCTTCTCACGGGCATTCACCCAAGTACTTCTTCCACCCATACACAGAAGTACGTATATCCATTCGTCAATTCAAAGAGCTCTCTTTACATGAAGATGATCATATTTTCTGAACAAGTCTCTCCATAAATACTTCCCAAACTAGCTTGTCCTCCACACTAAGAGGACAAGAAGATGCAATACATTGAGAACACTGGGCCTCAAGTGTGTTTCTCTAGGACATACTACCTGCATGGCCTCGGACAAGCAAAACGAATCTGAGTTGCATCGAGGTTTAATGTCTCATTCCATTGGGCTTTTGTGCAGATTAAATCAGCAATACTGTCTGTGATCGCACCTAAAATAGAGCCTAGCCTATTTTAAGAGTTTAATACATAATAGGTCTTTCCTTTTTATTTATTTTTTTCTCAGAACTTTAGAGACTAGAGATAAGAACATCACAAAAGAAGAGATGATTCTGTTGACTCAGTAGGTGCCAAGAAGCAAACGTGCCCCAATGAACCATTGTATTTAGGAAACCCACTTCCTGAAAAGATGTTCAGGGTTTGATTTACGGAGCAAGGATCTTTGAATCTCTGATTTACGCTCTTCTTTGTTCACTATCAAGTGAGATTCTTGTCACCTCCCACACTGAACCATCAGAGGGAGTTTGGCTCAAAGCTTTCAGATAAGCCTCTGTTTCCTTGAAGACATTTTCTGAAGGATAGGTCTAAAAATAAGTTATTTTTTACTTTCAAAAGCCATAGATGTTTATGAGATCCAGCTGGTTCAGTAGGTCCAGGGTCAGGTCCCGGGATCTGCATTTTTAATTGGCTCAGGGGATCTCATTTGATTAACCCTTTGGTCACAGTTTAACAAACAGCAGTCTGCAACACTTGATGACCAGGGGAATTAGTGGCAATGTGACTGATGGCACTTGGGTCATGACTTCTGTTGAAGGACTGCTACCTGGTATGCCACCCCATGAACCTTTGCCTGAAAGTCTGCCTTTTAGGGTGGAACATATTGCCCAAATGCTTTCAACTTATTTTATATGTCTTCTGGTCTAGATAGAGTAAAGCAGATTTTCCTCCCTATTTTCGCTGGGCCTCATTCAATCAGTTGATGATCTGAATAGAACAGAAAGTCTGAGTGGGAGGGAACTCCTGCCGGACCCCGTGAAGTGGGATTCTGTCTTTTCTGGCCACTGGGCTCAGGCTGAAGCATTGGGTTTTCTTGGGTCTCGAGCTTCTTGGCTTTCAGACTGGAGCAACATATCAGCCCTCCTGGGTCTCCAGGTTGCCACCTATAGATCTTGGGACTTGCCAGCTTTGACAATTGTGTGAGCCCATTTCTTCTAATAAATCTCTTTCTCTTTCAATTTGTATATGGATCTATATAGAGATAAATATATATCTTCTTATCTATTTAATTGAAAAGTCTTGATGAAACAAAAAGCCATAAAATGGTTTTGTGGGATGACTTCCTACCCCAGATAATCATTGACCAGTAGACTGGACGTTTGAGTGTAGCACATCTTTCTGCTTCTGTAGGGGGGCAAATGTCTGCATTACAGTTTTTGTTAACAGACTAATATTATTGTTAGTATGAATGGATCACTTTGCCATCCATAATCTAGCCATTTATGCTTTCAATATTGTTGCAGAACAACTGAATTGACCTTTGCCTGAGGGCTGCTGAGTCAGACTTAATGACTTCTCATTTGCTCTGTCCCAAAGGCAGTTCCATGACCAGGAGATAACATCAGCATCTTGGTAGAATCAGTACGACTTTAAATACAGAGAATTTGAACACAGACAATAAAGAGTGCAGCTGAAGCCCTATCCTGCAGGAGCATCCGAAGGCAATTATATCTTTAATATGCAAACCCAGGCTCCTCCAGATTCACTCTTGGAGGTGATCAGGGGCACCTTTGTATGCCTTTGAGAACCACCTATCCTAATTCACTTCTCTTACATTCATGTATTAGAAAGTTTCTAATAGATTTGTTGTCCTAAAAAATGGTATAAAAATGGAAGGATCTTAGACTTACAAAACCAGTGAAGGAAATGGAGATAAACTGTGTAGTTTTCAGTGTGAGAAATTAAATTGAGATAGTATGTTGCATTCATGAGAAAGAAAACAAAATCAGAAAAATAAAAATCAGGACATTTGGCTGTATCCATGCGCCTCACTTTAAAACATTAAAAACTGAATCAGTAGCATTTGAATGTATTTAAACGTTGAGAGTATATATTACAGCTCTAAGTGCAGGGTTCTCCTGGTGCCCTAGCTTATTCTCATCAAATCTGAACCTCAGAGATGGTCAAGAATGAATATCTACAGTCGGTTTGATCAACAAAACAACAATGTCAAATTTTCCTTTGCTTATTGAGATTAAAATTAGTTCTAACATTTTCTTCTTTGTATTTCAAATAAGCATCATACATCTACCTTTTCTCCCATAATTATTTCACTTATAGTTTTGAGAAAAAAATTGGTAAGAGCATTTTTTCCTAAATACTATTTTTACTTTTTGTTAGGGAGCGGTGAATAAAGCTCTTTGATCACTTATATAGCAAGTGGCTGGAGGCAATGTGAGTGAACTGATGTCTAGATAAAGTCATTCGTTTAATTTGTATCAAAAAAGGAGAAAAGAGATTTTAATGAACTGAATCACTGTTTGAAGCATAACTTTGGGCAAGTTAGCTTACTGATAAAGAGAAATGACAATGTTAATAATTGATGAGGTACCCAGAACTATGTATAATCATTCATTAAATATTTATCCTACTTAAGAAGCGATTTAAGCAAAATTATTATTCTGGGGTGAGCACAGAATAGGGGAACTAACATTTACTGAGCATCTACTCTGTGCCACACATTCTGCCCTTGCTATTTCGTTTGATCCTCCAAAGAAGTCTTTAAGGTGGGTGTTACAGCCTCATTGTTTTACATGTAAGGAAACGAACACTAAGACCAGGGAATAGCCCTCCCAACTGAGCAGAACAAAGTAAGGAGAGGAGCAGAGTTTTGAACCAGATTTTTGTTACTACAGATTTTATTATTTTATAAAATGTTGCCATTTAAAAAACAAACATAGGAATAAAAAGTCCTCTTGAACACTGTATTTAAACATTGACAATGCATACTTCTGTTAAGTTTCATTGAAATACTAAGATTCTTGACTATTACGTTTTTACTTTCAAACCTTGAAATTTGGGACTTTCAAAGCTGCAGTGAAAATGTTAAAGAATTACATAAAACTTGGTGAAGTCTCTTTCTGGTCTTTTTTGTTGTTGCTTTAAATTTCATTTTCCAACTGCAGTTTATGGTTTGCATTCAATATTATTTTGTATTAGTTGCAGACTGATCGTCAGGGCAGGAGCTTGGCAGGATCAGCAAGCCAGACAGACTGTGTTTCAGGGGTGGTGGAGTGGACTACAGATCGACGGGTTAACAAACTGGAGGAGGTTTTCTGTAACTAGGTGAGGTGGCTAGGTTGCCTGAAGTAAAAATAGGGGTTGGGGGGGCAGAGATAAAAGTCTTCTAGAGCTCTAGAAGCATAGACCCAGCCTAGACCGAGCACAGTCAACATCAGCCCTGGGGGAGCAGGGAGCTGGGAGGAGGGAAGAAGCCGCTGTAGTCAGGGCAGCAAGAATCCCCCCATCCTGCCTGCTCTACAACACTGTTGACCATCTTCCTGGGGCTCCTGCCAATGCCCAGTGCCCTGGCCCGGACGGGGAAACTTGGGGTGGCCCGGCTCAGGTGCAGCAGATGCTCAGCGCAGCGGCAGAGCAGCGACCGTGTCTTCTCTGAGTGGGGCACACGTTTTCTGGGCCATGACAGTCATCAGGAGATGTCCTATAGCCTCATGTGAAAGTCCAGGAGGTGAGAATCAATAGATGCTCCAGAACTCAATATCCCAACACCTCAATACATGTTTTTGATGTAGAAGGAGGCCTGGGAAGAAGGACTCAGAAGGATTGAAAGGAACTGATGATAGAAGAACTGAGAGATAGGAGATTCCTGTTTTTCCTTGATCCACTCTACCTCTAAGGCCCAGGGAAATATAGTCTTTATCCTGAATTTTATCGAAGTGCCAGGCCTCTGCATTCTTCTCCCGAGAAGGGAGGATGGCTTTGGCTACCTCTTGCCTGCTCTCAGAGAATCCTGATAGGAGGATTTAATGGGCAATGGCGCATCCCAAAATTTTTGATCATTGTAGTATCATCTGCTGCTACTTAAGAGAACTTCACAGGATTTCTCTGCTCATACCTGCATCCTTGTTCCCCACGTGTAAGCCAAGGAGTTCAGCCAGAGTTTGTAGCAGATATAAATTTTATGATGTTCTCTCTACAGGTTAGGATTTGACCAAAAGGCTTGTGCACAGAAGGTTTCAAATGGCCAGAGGTTAGTGCTATGTTGTCCAGGATTTGGAGAGTAGAGAGATTTTATTTTAGCTTAAAATCAGGGATGGCAGGCAGAATGAAAATGGGAATTTCAGACTCCTGGCCCCGTGCTTCCTGGTCTAATAAAAACGTATTTGTTATTGATTTGCCTGAAGGGGGATTAAAAAGTACATACACCGTAATTCTCTTTTACCAGTCTAGACATCAAAGATTTAAACTGGCAGCCTCAGGGATAGCTTTAAAAATTAACAATGCTTAGGTAAAGCAAAATGTTTCCAGATATTTCCATGATTTCACTATATGCTTAGCTAAGTTACCAAAAGCCTCAGGAAGAGTCTATAAGTGTCAGAAATACAGGTGAGCCTAATCCAACATTTTTTTAGGTTAGCAATTTCCAAAGGATGAATTCCTGATGCCTCAGGAATTCAGAATTTTCAGAACATGCAATGCCTGATGATTTAGTCAGGGGCACTGACCTCTTTTCCTCTACATTGTCAAACAAACAAACAAAAAACTGACAAGAGCCAACACAATACCCATACATTGTGAAAGAATCAAAATTATACCTTTTTTTGGTCAGATCAGCAAGAAACATATTTTTTTTGGTGCACCACAGAATTTTAGTAATTACTTTGTGTGCTATGAGATGAAGAAGCTTAAAAATCACTGTTTCTGGTGATGGCTTCAAATGACTTCTGTTCCAAAGGCTATTTTAGTGACCAGCGCGGAAGAAATCGTCCTGCTTTCCATCAGATTGGTCCACGCAGGGACACCCCTAGCCTGCACAGAGACTTCGGGTGGGGGCTGCCCGTGCGGCACCCGGTGGGGAAAAGCAAAAGCTGATTGCAGCCCCTCACCCCCTTGACCTCGGTGCATGGTTGAACCGCAGCACGCACTGGCTGTGGTCAGGTTAAAGTAGGTTAAAAACCCACTCCTGCGTGCATGAAACCTAGGGTGGGAGTCTCAGGAAACCTGTACGATCAGGCCTGGGAAGAACTGTCTCTTAGTCCCCACGAAGGCTTCATCAAGACAAGCCTTGACATATTACTTAAATATTCTGTGCTTCCTGCCCTTATACTGTCTCAGACTAACTTCCGAAGAGCACTCAAAACTAAAATATTTATCCAAGTGCGCCCAGGGGGAGGGTAAGGGCCACTGTGAAGGTTTGTAGTCTCCTAATCAATTATTCACTCACCTCTCCACAAAACTTCCACAAAATGGAATTTGTATGCATTCGGGAAATTTACTTTGTTTTTCAGAGACAGATGAGACTCCTTTGAAGGCCGCTGTCACACAGACTTCACTTTTCAGATGTTTCATCTTTGTTGGTGTGCTTGCACACTGCAGGGGTGGACGCAGCCCTCCTGCTGGAGCTTCAGGTTCAACAGAAGAGGCAGCTGAATGGGTGAAGCAAAAGCCGGTTTCAAGGATACAGTGAATTGATGTGCAGCTAATTTCTTAAATAGTTCCTGGGAGATTTTTTATGTCTATGAAATAGTTCATATGATATATGCATTGCAAAACGTTCAAACAATGCAGAACATGTAGAATAAAAAATGAGTCCCTTCACTGTTCCCTGAGTGCCACACCTCTGACCAGAAGAAACCACTGTTAATAATTAAGTGATTGTTTATGTCTCAATTTTTTTCTAAAAAATTATACACACATGTATCTATACATATCTCAAGATATAATTTTAACAAAAGTAAACTTTTTAATTAAAGTATAATACATGTATATGAAAGTAGGCATATAATAATTTTATAGCTTAATAAATTGTCATAAACTAAACACTCCAACATACTCACCGCCCAAATCAAGAAATAAAACATCAGAACATCAGAGGCCCCAAATGTGCCTTATCAACCTATTCATAGTTTCTGTACATAAGACGCTCATTTTGTTCCATTAACTTTTTCCAGTTAATAGTAATTTCTATGCCAAAATCATATCTAGTAGTTTTGCTGCTTTGTAATATTCCTCTTTGTTTGCTTAACATAAGTTATTTAACATTACCCTGTTCATAGACATTTATTCTATTAAAATAATCTTTTATAAAATATTAAGCTCAAAGTTTTCAATTCTTTATTTTACCATAATAAAAGTCATTCTTTTTATACCTTTATTGTACATAAAGAATGCTAACTAATAATTTTTCAAACAGAAGATTATAATAAGCCAAAGGTGGAAAAAGTCTTCCAGGAGACACCCAAATCTTCTTCTGCGTGATCTTTGTAAATATGATTTAATGGCAGGGCAAGAAGACTGTCTTCTCATCTTGTCCCCCCGCTGCTCTGGGAGTGAGCTGTGACAAGGATGGGCACGGAGAAGACTGACTAGTGTCACAGGTTGAGTCCTAGAGTCAGTGCTTGCTGGGGAGAAAAGACTCTACTTTGTAGCATTTGCCACTTTTTTTGGTGTCAATCCTCTTACCAAGACTAATTTCAAGAGACCAACTTGACGTCACTGAACGTGGAGCTGAGAAAAGGCATGGATGATGAGCTCTGGTGAGCTTCTGCAACGAGTCTCCACTACCTGGGGTCTGCGCTAAGATAGCACCTGCCTGACAGCATGAAATGGAGTCAGAAGAGCAAGTGGTAGTTAAAGCAGAATGGAAATCTGAAATAATAGCCAAGGGTAAGGAGAAGCGAAGAAATGTTTGGGGCATTTCTTTGAACAACATTGGAGTGTCCAAGGAGTGACTTTTTGTTTTAATCAGCCACATGATACATGGTACATGAGTGTTTGAGCTGTCCATTCAACAGGTCAATATTAACATTCTATCAATATAATAATCATGAATTATGGTGAAAATCTGTATATGGTGAAATTCCCCTTCTTTTTGCCTGCAGCAGTCAGCGGGGAGAAGAAACAACCCACATAGAAACTGACAAAAGTTGAGACAGCACAATTAGATAAAGTATCTCTCAAAAATAACTGCATTTAGTCAAGACAAATTCACTTGCTGATCATATACCATGGGCTAGTCTTGGTAGTCAGGGAAACTGGTAAACAGGAAAAAGAAAGTGAATAGAAGAGAGCTTTGAAAAGCAATGGAAGGTTGAGAAGGGAAAGAATGTTCCTTGAGTACCCTTACATTGAAAGTTTATTCTAGAGCCCTGGCTGGCATAGCTTAGTGGATTGAGTGCCAGCCTGGGAACCAAAGAGCTGTGGGTTTGATTCCCAGTCAGGGCACATGCCTGGGTTGGGGGCCAGGTCCCCAGTAGGAGGCATTCAACAGGCAACCACCCGCTAATGTTTTTCTCCCTCTCTTTCTCCCTCCCCCTCTCTAAAAATAAATAAATAAAATCTTTAAAAAAAGAGAAAATTTATTCTTGAGCGTGAGGGAGAGAGTGATGGTGGGTGGAGAGATTTGAAGGCCCAGAAGCAAAAGAAGAAAAAAGACTGATAAATTTGATCACATAGAAAAAAATTCTAAATTGCAAAAATATATTGTCAACTAACTGTAAATAAACCAACAAACCTAGATATCTCAACACTGCAAGGGCCAGTCCCCACTGAGAGCTCTCACTAACTGTATTAGTTTTCTGTGGCTGCCAGTACTAGTCCGCTGGGGGTCCCATGAGAATGCCGCCCAGTGGGTGGCTTGAACAACAGAAATTTGTGTTCTCCCGTCTTGAGGCTGGTAGTATAAGACTAAGGTACCAGCAAAGTCAATTTCTCCTGAAGCCTCTCTCCTGTTTTTGCAGACGGCTGTCTTCTCACTTGCACATAATGTGGCCTTTTCTGTCTGTGTGGGTTGAGGGGTATGGAAGAGATAGAAGAGGAGAGGGTTATCTCTGGTCTTCCTTTCAATTCTTACGAGGACACTGGTCCTATTGGATTAGGATCCCACTCTTAAGACCACTACTAACCTTAATCACCTCCTTAAAGGCCCTCTCTCCAAAATAGTCAGCTTGGGGCTTAGGGCTTTAACAATGGACTTTGGGGGAATACCATTCAGTCTATAACACTGCCATAACAAAGTACACAAATCTGACAGATTAAAACAACATAAATTTGTTATCTTCTGTGGGTCAGAAATCTGAGTTGGTTTCTCTGATCTTAATTTCACAGAGATGAAGTCACGGTATTGCCCTGCTGGGTTCTTATCAAGAGGCTTTAGCAAGTATCTGCTTCTCAGCTTTCAGGTTGGCAGAGCTCAATCCTTGGGGGCACCCTTATCTCTAGAGGCCTCTCTCAGGTCTTTGCCTGGGGCCCCTCCATCTAGAGGCAGCAATATTGCACCAAATTCTTCTCACATTCTTTGACTTCTTGTTCCGTGTTTTTTCAGGGATCATGTGATGAGACTACACCCATCTTTATAATCCAGGATAATCTTTTGATTTAAAGTCTGTAACGTTAATCACATTTGCAAATTCTCTTTTGGCATCCAGGGACTAGAGTAAGGACCTCTTTGGGAACCCATTATTCAATTTACTGCACTAACATCTGTATTAGAGTTTGAAATCCCTCCAAGAAAGATTTATGAAAGCATCAAAAATAATGATAAGAGAAGAGCTTGACTTGCTCCTGGTTTATGAGAATAGTTTTAGAATTTCATAATTCAGCAGGATTCTCACTTTTGACCTGAGTGATGTGTGTGTATCTGACTTCCCAGTTAATATATGGATATTAAAAAGTATTCAGTTATCCTTATTGTCTAATTAAAAAAATTAATAATATATGTCTAACATTGTCAAGTGTCTTTCTGGTATCTACTACAGTGCTTATGTTTTTCTCCTTTGATCTATTAATATAGTACATAAATTGTGTTAATAACTTTTTTATTGAATTACCTTTACACTCTGGAGTCATTGTAATATGTGCCTCATCCTTATCTTGTGAGTTTTTGTATAAGTTTTTAAAAGATAATTTTCTATTTTGTTTTATTTGTTAAGATTTCATATAAGGGTTATTACGATCTCATAGGAAGCCTTGGGATGATCCTTTTCTTTCTGTGCCCTGAAACTGCTTAAATATGACACCAGTTGTCTCTTCTTCTTAAGAGTTTGAAAGAAAGCCTTGGAGAACCACTTGGGCCTAGCACATTGGAGAGAGAGCCTCTTTCATAAATTTTTTT